>VZTE01004276.1:927052-1046798 GCA_013397775.1 Eulacestoma nigropectus
TTTTTTTTTTTTTTTTTTTAACCTGTTCTTAAATAACAGATTTTTGGTGCAAATTAGATGCATCAGAGGAGCTCTTACCACTCAAGGTAAGAGAAGTTCCTTGAGAGTCTGTTGATATGCGTGTGTATGGGGCAGCTAATGTTAGCGGCTGGCATATCCTGGCTACTGGGAGGGAATGCTTCAGAAGTTCCCACATCAAAACTATTGTTGCTGTCAGCAGGGGAGGGTAGCAGGCTCAATGCACAGATTGAAAAGGATTTTCTTTGATTTAGTTTCTCCTATTGAAAGGCTTTTCAGAATATGAGTTTCTGGTGGAAAAAACCACTAAGATGCCCAACATGAATGCCTAAGTGGATTGGGAGAGTAAAGAGGTCTGACAGTAAAGCCTCTCCTCTTTTGCTGTCATCTTTCTAGTGCATGTTTTGGTCTTTTGATGATAGTTGTGGCTAAATATAGGCCTTATGTACCCAGTCCTGATCCCCAATCCCACCCACTCTCTTCTCCCCATCCTCCTAAAGTTTGTACTGCACATCCCGCTGACACTGCAGTAAGACTTTGAACTTCCCTCTTTTGGGAGCCTGCTCTTGTGCATTCCATTGGGTCACAAGTTCTTGAAACTAAATGTTCTTCCCTAACTGATTCTCCATGTATCCACTGTGTTTCTAATTTTAAATTTGTTGGTATGCCTTAGTGTAAACCTGAAACATCCCATAGAATCTGCCTTCTGTTTCCAGGGAAAGTGTCCTCTGAAGCAGCCTCAGAGTGCTCACTAAAATTTCTATGGTAAAAGAAGGTTGTCAGGGCTCTGGAATATCCAGAGGAAGTTGACATGTTTCTCAGAGATGCTCAAATGTTCTACACAGCATTTCTTAAATGTTGCATTGTGTTCTCCCTGTGGCATTCACATAATCTTGTTTCAGTAATTGAAAGTTACAGAAATTGGAGCTTTATCATTTAATAACCTTCCTACTTGCTGTTTGCACAGATGACTATGATCTGGTTAAAAACATTATGTAAATATGTTTATAAACAAAAAGTAATCAACCTGTAGAGGAAGGAAAGCCAAAGCAGAAATACACTAAAAATAAGAGACAAAAATAATATACCTGAGACTTGAATTCAGAAAATATTGATCAGTCCCAATTTTATGTGAAAACAGCAGATGTGCTGACTACTTAACAACCATAAAATTCTTGCTTTCTTGTAAAGGGTTAACCCAGGGTATTTTCACTGACATCAAGTGAGAGCGGCTTAATATCTGACTAATCTCTTATTAGGACACTTTATTTGCACTTGTCAAAAAGACTGTTTCTTCTGTCTTTTATGTCTGTGATCTAAGATCCAGCCCTCCACTACAGATTGTAGTTTGTTTTTTGAAGTTTTGAAATATAAATCAGCAGCAGAAATGGGATAAAAGTAAATCTCTGGCTACTTAAGTGAGGGGGAGGACAAGGGCACCTGTTTGATTCTCACACTGAATATTCAGCTCTGAGCCACTGCATATTTCATGTGGTTATGAAGTTGTACATCACCAGCAGAACTCTCTTAGCATGAATGTGCAAGTACTTGATTAAGACCTGGTGGTTTTATCAGTCTGTAAGAGAGATCACTTTTTTTTTCTAATTTTATTTTCAGGAAGAGAAAACATAAGGTGTAATTTAATCTATTTTGGAGTAATTGGCACTGTTATCAGTGCTCTCAGGAGGTGTTGGTGGCTGGGGGAATTCAGTACTTGGAAAAAAGTATTGAAGGTTTCAGTCCAACGTACCCTCCAGTTTTTTTGATAGAGGAGTGTGATAGTAGTGTGATCAACTAACCCTACCTAAAGAAACATATTCTCATGCCCGCTGTTGACAATAAAGGACACAGTTTTTTTAGCAGAGGTGCCAAACATGCCACTATATGCAATGCACAGAAATCTCAACAAAATAGTTAGGGATGATTGTATTTCTCTTTGCTTCTCAGGTGATTAATTGAAAGCTGTTCAGTGAGCAACAAAGTCCATGTTTTCACAGGACTATTCTCTCATGCCTGTTTTTCAAAGGATCCGTAAATCCATGGACTTTTCCTTCCGACATGAAGATCTAGTTGACTGTTCTACCCCTATGCATTCAACAAGCTTTGCCCTGTTTCTGCTCACAGAAGTTTCTAAATCAATGTATAAGGCAGACGTAGAGAGAACAAAATTTCTGTCCCCAGCCATCTCCTTCCCAGGGAAGTTGGTACAAATTTTGTTGGAAATTGCTCCTAGCAGTATGTGCCACTTATTTTCCTTTAATCCTGTTTTCATCTCACCTCATAATGATTTCAGGAATGTTTTTAGTTTCCAAAGCCAAGGAAACAGTTTCTTCTTGGCGGAAATAGCATTTGCTGTTAAATAAAAAGAAATGTGCTTTTCTGGCTAAGCTTTATGAGGACGACTGTACAATCTGTACTGTACGCCTGGAAACTGCTGCAACAAGATGCGTACCATATGGTGTATGTGGCATTCCCTTACCTCGAGTGTTCCCTTACTCAGGCTGGCATGGTGGGTAATGAGCTCATTTTTGAATAAGGGAAATATGGGTAATTTTTTTCTTTTTTTTTGGGGGGTGGGGGGAGAGGGTGGAGAAAGGGACGAAGCAGAAATCTCTACATGCAAGAACAGAGTGAAGAAATGTTGTGTTATTCCTCACCTCCGCTGTTTCTCTCATCAGCTTGAAGTATTATGAAATAAGGAACTTAATGAGGAAAAAAAAGAGAGACTATTGAGCTGAGGTTAAGTTTAACATGATGCTATGATAGGAAGATAGAATTTAAGCAAGAATGGTTTTAGCTTCTCTTTCCCTCTGGCAGAGTCATAGTCCATAAACATGTGGGAAATGAGCACAACAGGCAAGTGAAATGCAATATCAACTCTCTTTTACTGTGTGGGAAAAGAATTGGAGACTCAGAACCTTGGGAAACACTTCTGCATGTTGCATTCTTCTTCTTGGAAGTCACCTTAGAGTAAAACTCTAGGAGTGCCATACAGAGAAGTTAAAATTAAAATTTTCTCTACCTATGTGCTCCTGAAAACCACAGGCAGAGAGGGACATCCACTTAGACTATCACTGCTCCCGGGCAAAGGGGGTTTAGTATGCCACCATACTTGCCTGATCTGCCCTAAATAGAAGCAACCAGTTCAGGGAAATTGGTAACCTGTATGACAAAGCTGACACAAAACACTGTTTTGGACTCCCTCCTATGAGATGTACTTGTTCATGGTGTGTATCCTGGTAAAGGATGTTCTCTCTGAAATAAGCAAGTAGTAGACCATTTGTGCCTACGAAAGCTTGAGATGGCTTTTTTCTCTCTCACCGAGATGTTGCAGTCTACTTTTATTAAAGACGAAGTCCGTCCAAAGTGACATGCAGTGACATGTAAGGCACATCAAGGATAGATGTCTATGATGTATTGTCTCAGGCAGAAGTCTACAACCTGGATAGAAGGTTCTTGAGCTTGCATATTCTTACTAATCTATTCTAGTGTCCTGACACAGGATAAATCATGTGGTCAAAAGGAATATGTTGATCCTGAATAAAAGGAACACCCTTTGTCGAGAGCCAAAATATGATTTTTTGCTACAGGTTATAAGTGTTATGAATCCTGTATAGAATTTTCTGTCAAGAACCTTGGCACTAACCTGAGATCATAAGTGCATTGTGGAAAACAGAGGCATACTAGGGGCTAAAACTGCAATTGTGGATTGGGGAAGCTGCATGAAAAGTAAGGTGTAACAGCAGCACACTTTTTCATGTAGTGGACAAAACTAGTCTACCATCCCATTGTAGTTACTCCATGAACATTGTTAGGGCAGCCAAGAGCTGGCAACTGAGGAGACTCCTGTAGGACTGATTTTTCCAGGAGAGGTGTGATGGAAAACAAATTGAGCAAGGGATGATGATTCAAAGCCCCAAGCTCCTTTCTTGAATGCAGATGGTCCTATTACTCCCCAAGCTTTAGGGTTATCTTTATTGAATTTTGGGTTCTCACTTTCATTACTTGAGGATGAATATGAACAGAAAATGGAAAAATAAACTGAATCTTTTTTGTGTTCCTGTCTTATTATTTTAGCTAAAGACACCTTGATAAGAATTAATGACAAAATAAATGTGAATAGTATTAAAGGGCAAAAAACATAATTGCTAATTTGAAGAATTTGAAGAAAGGCATTTAGAACAGAGAATTTGACTATTAGACAAACAAAAGCTGAATTTTCTAAGCTTAAATTGGCATTTTTTAAATGAAAAACATATTTTTATTGTAATGAGTGTTAAGAAACAGATAATTTTATGTGGGGTGGGGTATCATTAAACTTACTGAAATAAAGACAAACGTATTCTTTGTTGTTATCGAAAGTCTCCAAAAGTTCCTGAGGGTTTCTTGCTGTATGTTTTTTATGGTATGTTAGAGAAAGGAAAACATGCCTGAGCCAGTGAAATATTTTTTGCAGAGAAAAAAAATTACATATATATATATAGTCAAGTTAGAAGTCAGTAAACATTTGCACATTTCTCTCTATGGAATCATGCTTTAATTCTCTACTATTTTACTTCTCATCATTTATCAATCTGCAAATCAGAATTTATAAGGCTATCATGTTGATTTGGCAACAGCCCTTTTGCATTAATTTGCACTGGCAGTGTTAAGAAAAGGAGAACCAGAACCTGAAACATCGGTGTCAGTTCAGAAAACTCTCAGACAGGAATGTGTCCTGCAGCCACATGGGAGTGGGCTTGGAATTAAAATCTTAAGTTGTATTTGCACTGTGGATCACTATATCACTTCCTGGCATGCATGAAGCAATTCAAGGACAAGGATCATTCCACACTCCAAGGTGCAAATAGAAGCAATTTCACCAAAAAATCGGTGAAATATAGAGAACAGAAATATCTAGTCAGAGGCCACCAGACTCATGTTTCCTCAGGAATGCTCAATCATACTTTGCAGGAGAGACTAAGACAGTAATAAACCTTTGGGGACTATAGCATGGTCTCCTTATCCAAGAGCTTTAGAATATATTATTTTATATATTTATAATAAATATAGCATATATTACAACTCCTGGAAGAAACAGCTTTCAAACAGGATACCAAATATTGGAACAGCTGGGCTGATCCTTAAGACTTTTCAGAATATACTGGCTTCCAGGGGAAATCTCAGTGTAAATAAAATGTTTATCTAATTTGAAAACCAAATATCAAGTTAGATTGGTGCTTTCCTTGTAAAATTCAAAATAGGGAAAATATTCAGTTTCCGCAGAGATTTTCCTTTTAGGTTTTAAATGAAGGGCTTTTGTAATGAATAAACCCCTCAGCTCTGAGGATGTATAAAGTTCTTTTCCTGCTTGGGATGAAGAAAGTCTTTGCTTTTGTATCTTCTTCCAAAATCAGTTTGACCACAAGTCTTACCATGGTTTATGCCTACCTGCAGTTCCATGCAGAAAGTCCTAAAGACACTTTATTACCTTGTACTTGGTCTTACACATGTGAGCCCAAATCGTCCTTGGGGTTCTGAGCTGTAGTGGCTGAAAATCTTCCCCGTTACGTAGACATGGGTTTAGCTGAAAAATCACTGGATTACTAGGGAATCTGTTTAAGATGCTGTGTTTCCCTGGATAACCTCTTGACCTGAGCATACCCACTACGTCTCATGTTATGTTACGTCAAAAAGATGAGCTTGAGAACAGTGTCTTAATTGCTACTTCCAAAACTGTGATTATCAGCTTAGTACTGTCACCTTTTTGCTGTTTTACCCTTTTAACACACACTGCTCTGCACATATGTATTGTCGTCAGATCAGAAAGCAGGTGTGCTGAACCCCACCATAATCTGCATCTTTTAATTTTTGATGTTGTCTGATCAGCCTGTTTGCTGGCATGCTTCCATCTAAAACCTGAACTCTTTCTGGACTGTATTCCATTCTTTCAAATATATATCAAACCACTTATTCTTCTCCCAGCCCAAGGAGAAAATAGACTATGTTACAAATCTCATTTGCCACTAAAAAAATACATTTCAACATTTAGTTTTGAGTGACTGCTCAGGGATTTGTTCCCTTTCTCCACAGCTCAAAAAAAAAACAAAAACACAAAACCCCAAAAAACCAAAACCAAACTAAAAAGCAAATAATAAAGCATCTTGGCATGATAACAATTTTCTGTTTTTCTGTTGGCTCAATTTATTATTCTCTGTGTGTGTGGCTTTGACATTCAAGCCTCTGACGCCCTTATTTTAGACTTCCTGAAACAAAATTCCACAACAATTTTCAGAGGTTTTTCACTGAGTGAAAATTCAGGAGGCCCCTCATTAAAATTATAGTCCCAGCATTGCACCACCACTTTGAGCAGAGATTAACTTAATTTCTCCTAAACTAAATATGATGCCAGTTCTGTGTCTGAGTGAGGACATGAGGATCTGAGTGTAGCAGAAAATATGGACCCACAGTGTAATTACCTCCTGGCCTCTAAAGATCAATGCTACTTTATCCTGCACCTTCTCATATCTTCTTTGAAGCCAGGAGATGCTAATATATTGATGATGACCAGCAGCATAACAAGCATAAGAACCCAAGCTGTGATAACCTAGTAGCAGGAGAACTTCATTTTTGGTTTCTCCAGCATTCCCAGGAACTTCTAATTCTTCTTTTTGTCTGACTTCTCTTTGACCAAAAACCTTCACCAAGGGTGGCTCACTCGGCATCTCGAGGAAGCACATTCATTCCTGCCATCACCGAGCAGGCTCTTGTGCCTGGCTGCAAGCCCCAGGTGCCAGCTTCACACACATAATAACAGCCATAAAACACATGTTTCTCAAGCTTAGTGAAGTCTTAACACCATATGGTTGTCAGTGTTTACAAATGAGGTGTTATTAAGTTGTCAGTTACTTACAGAAGGGAAGTGGAATGGACTGGATGAAGAGGGAGGAGTGACCTTGAGTTAATGGAGGCTATTGTGACACACTAAGCAATGAATAACACCATGGGTAATAACTAGCTGGTTCTCACCCATATCCCTTTTCATGTGCACCTTCTTTTATTACATCAATGATCAAGTAGTCGGTGCATATGGCTGGAGGCAAGGAATTAGAAGGTATAAATAACACACACTTTAATTGAAATCCAACTGTGAATGCCTGGCCTCTGTGATTAAACCTTTTATCACATGGATTGTCCCACCACAGGTACATTCATACTACTCAGAGAACTGCTTAGCTTAAAAAAAACAAAAGGCCTTTCTTTCTTTCTTTCTTTCAGATATCCAAATTGAATCATTTGAGAATTTCTTCGGCAGTACCAGGGCACGTGTTGTGGATATGACAAACGCATTCTTGCATGTATGCAAAATCCTCCTGCAGTCCCTTCTGCTCAAACACTGGTGGCAAGCACTTTGAACATGGCAACACTGCAAGGGGAGAGGGAGTATGAGAGCTGGCATTATGGATATTGAGAATCATCTGCCTTAGGGTTTTCCACTCCTATTACAGCTCACTAATGTGATCCCTAAGATTTCTTAAAAATAATAAAAAAAAAAAATTGGATTGGGCTTGCCTTGGTAGGTTTCCCTAAGCACAAAGGCTTGATGCTGGATTTCTCTGCTGGATTTCTCCAGGCTTTCTGTCTTTAACAAACTTCAGTGAATAGGCTTGATGAGCAGGCTGCTGAGCTAGCAGTGTGACTCCTAGGGGGATTTAGCTGTGTGAGTAGATCAACATTTGCCTGAAAATAGGGGCACCGCTGGTGCCATCTTTTGCACAATGTATAGCAGAGTGGGACCTTGATTACTGTGATGGAAACAGCAATGGGTGATATTTATTATAGATCACTTCATGGGTAGACTGTCTGCAGTGATGATGAATTAATGTTTTTCAGGGGAGAGGGATGACTGGCTGTTGCTAAGCCTCAAATTTAGGAGTTTAGTTTGTTTATAACTCTGTCTGGAAAGAGTTCTCCAAACATTATCCAAGATTTACACTTATGTGATATGATAACCAGGTTGAAAAAACCGCTATTCTTGACAGCAGTATCCAAGTATTTTTCCAGTTCAGGTGTGTCATATCTGCAATGTGATAGACTTCTTTTAACAAGTCAGTGCCGACACAAACTTGATGCTTAGCATTCCCCAAATAAAATTACGAGGAGGAAAAGCTCTGTGTCCAAGCTACACAAAAAGCTGATTGCTGCAGAGAATACAGAAAAATAACATTAAACAAAGCTTACAGTCCTGCGTTATTGCAGTGAATAACCCTGATAATATATTTTAAATTACTCAGTTAAAGAAATTTGGTTTGTCTCAAGGAGATTTATCAGCCCAGACAAGCTTTTGTGGACTGTTCTTGAACCTAAACTACATAAAAGAGGCCAGTAAATACAGACCACCAAAAGGAGAGAAGGGCTTTGGAAGCTGTTAGAGTTATAAATTGTTTGATTTTACTGCAGCATGTGGCTAGAAGGTTCTTCCTTGATTTAAAGAGATGCTTTGTTTTCCCCTTTGTTGTCCACTGTTTGCACTTGACCTACCAAATATCTAAAGGCACTTAAGCCAGGTAAATCAGTATTTCTAGCACTGCAGTAAACATGCCAATTGAATATGGCACTGTGTAGAACTCTGAATTAAAAACCTAGATGAGAAGTCTTACATGAGAGCAACAAATGCTGATGAAAGGAGAAGTTTGAAACTGGCAGGACTAGTTTTTGATCTATAGGAGCCAACAAGCACCACAAAAGCTGTTTTATCCTTCACACAGCACCTAAGGTTTTGAAACTAAACTGTTTGAGCCTAAATTGTTATAGCTTTCTCAAGTCTTACAATTTTTTTTACCATATTTAAGTTACTGTGCAGGAGTATGTGTTTCAAGAAGAACGCCCTTGGCATTTGAAAGAAGAGAATTTAATAACTAAATTATAGAAAGAAATAGATTAGGTTTTTACCCCACAGTCTTCTTTCAGAAAGGATTCCCCAGTGCCCTTTTCAAATCAGCATGTTCCATCCCAGGGAAGGACAGGATGAAGGCTTACCTTGTTGCAGTGTATGCCAAGGTTTTCTCTAGTGTGTCTCTATCATCTTCTCTGAGACTGCTTTTGCTTTGAAGCAGGGTAGGAGAAAGCAGAATCCTGCAGGGACTGTGCAGGCAAAAGTAAGTGCTCTGATGTACTCTACAGTGGTTCATGCATATATACAGGGGATGTATAAAAGCTGTTTTACTGGCAAGGGGGCTGTTGGCCAAGGCACCACAGTCATACAGCAGTACCTTGGGACCAGTACGTTCCACTAGAGCAGACACTGTGAATTTTGAATTACTGTTGCCTCTAAAACATTATGCTGCCAATAGTGCTGTACGTCCACACAGTAACTGTCATTCAGCACTCAGACCTTGCCAGCTATTTTGAAGTTCCACAGCAAATCAATGTCTCCTCAGTATTCCACAACACCAGATCCTAGTGGTTCAATGTCATCCTGATAAAAATGAGAGAAAGACTTTATCATGTGAAAACTTGGTAAACATGAGAACATATATATTGTGGAGAATCATTCTCTGTTACTGAACCCTGGACTGCTCAGGACCTTACATACGCCTATATTATTTTGGGCCTTTTGCAATAATGCTGAAATATTTCGGCTTGCCATGAACTTCCTTCCCATCAGTTCATACTGGGTTAAAGACAAAGCAAGGAAAAGGTATGGTTAGTGTTATGACAAAAAGGAAATTATTTCATCTCACTAAACTTGTGGTAGCCTATCAAATTTATTGAAGAAGGTAACCAATCAAGCAACCAAATCTCCCCAGACCAACTCCGGGTGGTCTTATCAAGCATGACCTCCTATAGGTCACAGGCTGTAGAATGTCTTCAGTCTAAGGCAGAGTGGAGATTTACTAGAAGGTTTGAGACGTGTTTACAGCAGGGTAAGAATAAATCTGGAAAATGTATAAAAAGGGGTTATGACCCAAAGTAGTCCTTGTACTCTGCAGTCTTTTTGAGTCTTGCTAACTTACAAAGTTTGTCTGCTCAGGCCCATCTGTTGTAAAAGTCCAAGCTGTCTTGTGATGTGTCATCCTGCCCTTTATGGAAGCATAGTATTCACAAGTCCTCCAAAAGTCCTGGAAAACCCTCATTCTTAAAAGCAGTTTCAATCTGTGATGTAATAGTTATCATGAAATCATTCACATGAATCGCCTGGCACATGGAAAATTATATCTTGGTAAAGGAATGTTGTCACAGAGACAATCTCCTTGCTTTGAAGATGATCCAATTTGTTGTCTCTCTTTGTGTAGAGGTAACCAGTATCTTGGGCACTGTACAACTCCATTGTCATGATGCTACTTGCAAAATTAATTTATCATGTGTGTATAAATTTGTGCCAAACTACCTCAATTTTCAAGTGATAGCCAAAAAGTATGGGATTTTAAGTACATTTCAAGCGCACACATTAATTATCAATTACTTCATTTTAAACTGCACCAGCAGTCTAGGTAAATTTTGTAATATTAGATTTAGCTTCAGCGTTGTCAGTAAAAGTTTAGTGTGATGTTACTTAAAGTTATAGTCCAAGAATGAAGTCATTGGGGTAATGGAGGGGAAAGACTGAGTGAACAACCTATATTAATTACTGAGCTTTTTCACAAGAAAAAATTGCACATCTTTTTTTTCTCTCCCATTTTCTGTAGAAAACATTGTTACCTTATACATGTGGACTATGTCTTGCTGAAGGGGAAAGTTTTGCTTTTTAACTATGCTGATATCATTAAATTGGCAAAACCCTTGAAGTGGGAATACAGTTATTGCTAGAATAAAAGTGCTCATATCAGTATGTATTATTCCATTCCAGCAGGAGAAATAATTTACACACCCATAAATCACCTTATGTTTTTCAGCCTATATCTGCACTAGGGCTTTTATTGTAGTTCTTCACTGGCAGTCAGGCTCACTAACTCCGTTTCTACCCTGACAGTGAATCAGGGTAAAGTGCCAGTCAGCACAGCATTATACTTGCCTAAATTTTCCCAGAGCAAGCAGCAGGTAATTGTGAGATCTTGACAGAAAAAAAAAGCCAGAGTTTTCTCTTTTTGGAAAGTATAAAATCCTTTTGAGCTCAAAAGGTAGACAAGTTTTAGCTAAAAACTTTTATCTGAAACCCAGACATTTAATTTCTGAATTCTTCCTCTTTGTCTCTTCAGAGATGCTTAGATTGTTTATGTTGCCAATCTGCTCTGTGCTCCAAACACCCTCTGTGAAACTCAACCTTCCATCTTCAAGTCCTTGTCTTGCAGGCATGTTATAGTTCATCACTGATGTCCTTCGCAAAGGACAAAGGAGCCAGGTGGTGAATGCAGCTCATAAGGGAGGACTTCTATTGCCTGAAAAAACATGGAGGTACTCACATGTGAAAAATGGAAGAGGAAAGCTATTTGCTATTCATAACTTTTTAAAAAAAAATTGGGTTCTTGTTCTCAATAAAAAAACTTCACAAGGAAAGGATACTTTGGGAGGAGAAGAAAAAGAAATCCCCCAAACACATTCTCCTTGATTAAAGACCCTATTTCCCTTCCTTCTTCAAAAGAAATGGATTGTAGGAGAAAAGGCACCAATGAACCTGATACCCTTTGGTCGAGAATGATGGGATTACAATCATCACTGTAGTGTGTCAATGAGCAGTGACTGAGACCATTCCCCTCTTACAGCTCACAGTCTATCTATGCCCCTTCTTTACAAGGTTTTTCACCATGACATCCAGCATGCACATGTAAAGGCAAATTGCAGAAAGCCATTGCAAGAGGCTTCTGAAGCATTTGTTTTAAAAGCAAAACATGCTAAACATTATTTGAAATTAACACACTGCTTATAAAGGATAAATCCACATGACTGTCTGACCCATTGGATTTCCACTTCCCTTCAGTCCGAGGTTTCACATGGTTCAGTGACAAAAAAAATTGTGCTGTGAGCTGCTGACAGAAGAGGTAGCAGAGGAAAGGCTTTATTTCTCTGGCCACAAGTACAAGGTCAGATTTCATGCCCCACCAGAGTGGTTTTAGACTCTTTTGCAATGCTTTTTTTTTTAGTTTTTGGGAACCAGTGTACCAGCTCCTCTCTTCTGCCTTGATGTAAGTTTACCGTAGTATTATAAATGTTGAAAGGTAATGTTCAAAGCATCCAAAACATATTGTGCACTAGATTCCTTCAAATTAGAATTACTTGAGTTAGATCCCTGCAAAGCAATTCCTCTGAAAGTTAGACAGTTGCATAAGATAAGGACTCAGACTGAAGCACTCAGAACTTTTAGGTAATTTAAATCTGGACCCAGGCATTTTATTGACATGTTTACTTGATGTGATTTTTTTTTTTTTTTTGGACGCCTGTGTCCCTTTATTTGTGTGTCTGAATTCTGATGCCATATTAGGAGAAACAAAAGACTTTGCAATTTTCACAACCTAGGCAAAACCAAGAAAAGTTAAAAAATATTAAGAAGCCTTTTCTGGTCTGGCAGGATTCTCATTTGCATTTTGTATTTTGAGGATTTTGGGAGAAAAAATCTGAAGTTTGCCTTTCATGAATAGAGCACCCACGTCTTTTAGAGACATTCCTACTCACAATCTCATCAAATTACAGATGGGCTGAACACTTATTATCCAAACCTTAGTTTTTTATTTGCATGATGAATTATCACCATGGTAGTACCAGTCTTAATAATTTGGAAAGTCACGATTTGATTGCCTTCATTTTAATACAGCTCTACCTTAGCAATCAAGTGTTTGTGAATGCCTTGACTGCAGTCAGTCTCCTGGGAGGCTGTGCCTCCAGCTAGTCCTGTGGCAGGACTGGCCTCTGGGTCTGAGCAGAAGGGAGGGGAACCTCACATTATGTCTTTTGTTGTACAGCCTCTGACATAGATCTTATTTGCTACATTCTAGCCCAGACTCCCTGAGTGCTTTACCATTGCACAGATTTTGTAGCATAATCATATTATCCCTATTTATGGCTGCCCTGTGTCCACCCTGTCCTGCACAACTTTACTCCTGGTCCTTATCTCCAAATCCCTGCTCAGCTTTTGTTTCTGAGATCATGCACTGGCCTTGCTCCAGCTCTTCAAAATTTATTTCCCTCGCTTTTACAGGGATTCCAATACTTCTTGCTTTTTGACCCTCTTTCCATCTTCATTTTCAAACTGGATTTTCTATCCCTGCTTCCAGACCCTGCCTACTAACCATGATTTATGCCAAATGCAGTGGTTTGCTGCGGATTTTGCCTTCTCTGTGTTCCTGGATTGTACTTGGTTCAAATTCAATACATGGATCTACCCTACTTTTACCCTCAGTGATCCCATCTGAAGATTAGACTTTTCTACATCCTTGTGAAGAAAAAGTCTACTCTTCCAAAATAAAAGCATTCACCTCCATTACCCTTGATCAGAAGAATATTTGGGCTACAAGGAGCTAGCTTGCCATTTTTTCCCACTGATCCCCATGGTCAGGCTAAAGAAATTGCTCCTCCTTCTTTGGCTCAGCTACTGGCCATTCTGTTGTCCACCCCTGTACTTCACTTTTATGTCCTTCTTTGACACGTGGAATGATTCTGCAGGCAGGCAATTTATGACAAAGGATCTCACAGCGCATTTCAAATTGTTACTGTCCCCAAGATACATTTTCCAGACAGCTGGTTCAGCACGCAAGAGCTCATAACTCAGTATTTTCCATCAATGTCTTATGCACATTAGGATTGTCATGGGGATTTTGTCAGGACCATTTGCAGAAGGAGTGAGCTAATAGAGAAACATTCAACCCAGTTTGCAAAGAATTTGCCAGGCAATGCCTATTAATAATAATGGTGATGATGATTGTTATTGTTTGTTTCACTGGGATGTATGTCATTCAGATGTAGATTTTGGTCTGTTGTGGTAGTTTTATTTGTGATCTGATTTTCCCAGGGGTGTGAATGGATTGCTGTTTATACAATGCAGCTGTGTTTTGGGTAGACTGGTACATAAGCTGTGGACATGATTTTTCTCTGAAAGAGTCTGGTTTTATCTCCCTGTAACAACACTAATATGCAGCTTTTACAATTGGCATGAATGGTGGATATTCTGCAAATTCATCAGAAAATTGAGGAACACAGAATTTTTTAAGCAATTATAACTAGTACCAATTATGAAGCAGTTATAATTATGAAGTAACACAAAAAGAAAACAAAAACTCAAAACTCAGGCACAAATAAATATTTGTGTCAGGAAGAGCGATTTTGAATAAGACCTTGTCATTCAAAGCAGATTAAGTTAAATAATACAGAACAAGTGGCTGCATATATGGCAGAAAATTATTAATTTTTTAATATTTAAATACTAGTATAATTTATATAATCATATACATAGTACACATCAATATATTGTATTTCATTATATCTAACTATATGACATTTCTATATTTTAAATTATTCTATATTTAATATTATATAGTACATATAAATTATGTAATTATTTTTTATTATTTATATTTATAGAAAGACATTTAATATGATGAAGAAGACAGATTTTTTAAATTATACAATAGATTAGATCAGGTCAATCTCTCATTAAAGTTAGTATCATGTCCCCTGCAGCAGCTAAGATCTCCGATCTCCAGCTGGAAATATGGATGAAATACACCCTGAAAGTATTTAGGCAGTGTTGGCTGTTATCAGGGAACAGGAACTGAAAGGTGACGTTCCTGACTATGTTGACTAGGTCGACAGGGTTGGACAGAAGAATTGATACCACCCTGGAAACTAAAGCTCTAACTTTTCACAGCTCTCTGCAATGATAGAAGAATACATGAAAGGAATGCTAGTACTTAAATCACCTCTTCAAAGGGGATATAGTTTGAAATCATTGTCTAACACTAATATACCCCTTAAAAGCAGGTGACAGAGAAACATCTGGATGTGCAAGAAGGCAAGCCAGTCATGGATGTTTCCAGAGATAACATCCTCTGAAAAAACAGACACCTGTTCTTCCTGCTCTGTGGTTTAGGAAGGTCTAGAAATGAGAGACCACTGCACACAGAACCAGCCTCACAGTGCTTGCAAGACATATCTAGTTGGGATGTTTTGGGGGGCGGGGGGGGAAGAAAAAGCAAGAACACAGAAATAAAACAAAACCAAACCCCAAATCAACAAAAAGCAAGCAAAACAACGACAACAAAATCCATAAAAAAATTCCCCAATAAACAACTTTATTCTCCAAAGCTCCCCCCCTCACCAAACACCATACTACATGCCAATTTCTGAAATACACCAAGTGTTGACCAAACATATATTCGCCTGTGGACCAAGAATCTCGGACCTGATTAGAGGTCTGGATGCCTTTGTTTTGAGAGCTCTCACCTCCTTCTGAGAGACCAGGTTTTAATTTCTCCTCGTGTATGCTGAGATACCAGTCACGAATACGCCCTAAGAAGTTCCCAGTTGCTATTAAAATCCGCTGACCGTCTGTTATGATATTCACTTCAACCTCTGCCTATGATGGAATGCACGCATCAGTTTTCCATACACGTGTGAGCCAATACAGCAACTACTTCTGTTCTAGCTGTACGCAGCAGATGGGATGCAAACATGAAAACATTAATACAATTCCCATGGATGGTTTTTTATTTTCTTTGTTTCTTTGTACCTCTGAAGGTGCATTGGAGGAACTGATTGAAAAAAAAAGGAGAGTCAAAGATTGGAGACAAGTCAAAGACACAGGAAAGTTAACGTAGAAAATAGTTTATGACTGAAACCCTGATGTTATAGCACTGAGAGAAGGTGAATGCCACAAGGAGGTGCTACATGGTTGAAGAGCCCTAACTCTTAACAGACTAATGGGGTCTCATCTTAAGATAGCTATTGGTGTGCCATCAGAACACAGATATTTTGCCTTTTCATTTCCATTTCATTTTCTCTCTGGTTCAACTCTTTTTCAAGGATACTTCACATCCCAGCACTATGCAGCATCACAGCAGGTCTCTGCGTGTGCTTTCACATGCTTGTGTCTTCACACATGCACAGACAGTGTGACACATGACGGTTTCCTGAGCTGAAATAGGTAAATTCAGACCTATAGAGTCAATTGATAAAGTAGATCAAACTAGATCACCATAATCCTATAAATCGATGCACTGACCTTGTGGATCAGAGCCTTCTGTAAACTACAGATAGGATAGTAAGGATTTTCCACCGTGGGCTTGGAATGATTGCATTACTCACAGGTAAATAAACTGAGTTGTCTCTAAGATCAAAAAGAATGGCAACAGGGACTCAGCAACAGATGGCATTCAGTCTCAGCAGCCATTCAGGCTAAAAATCTCTATCTGTATTTGTGTTCAGGAGTGAGGAAAGGATTCCGTCAGGCCAGCCAGTGTAGCAGTGGTACCCTTCCGTGTGTACCATGGATAAAGTTATGCTGCCAGTAAAGTTTGGATGGGATCACCCACTAGATGTTTTTTTCCCTCAGTTACAGATTGTGATTTTTGAAAATGCCTTATTGTTGCTACTTTTACTACTGTACCTGCACACAAGGCAACTGTTCATCCAGCCAGGTCCCTCACTCAGGCAGCATCTGCAGTGTCACCTATGCAGGCATTTGGCTGCGGGGGTGGCAGAGCGCTCTACACGAGGCATGGGGATTTATGCTCACCTCTTCTGATGCATGTCTCTTTCCTTTCCCTGGTTTGCACTATCCCACCAGACCTAATCCACAGTTGCAGACGTAAGAGCTTTATCCCGCTGCCTCACTGTCCTCAGTGGTTCATCTGGACTAATCCAGTGTCAGTATAAAAACAGCTTTCTCACTTTGCAGAGAGGCTTTCAGCAGCTTCTTACTGGATCCAGACAGCAGGAACTGCGTGGTGCCAGAAGCAGGGCTGTGATGGACCCTGGGCTCTTGGAAAATCAAGAAAACCAATGAGAAGCCTTGCATGTCCTCTAGCTTCTTCCATCTGTGCACCAATTCTGGAATATGAGTCAGTTCACAACATATTGTAAGCAGAGAAAGGAGAATTTACTGATTTTTCTCATGAGGAGAATAAGGTATAATCCCATAAAGGCCTAAGTATATATACTTTAAAAATGGAAGGTATTTCAGTAACTTTATTTTTGTGAAGTTCAGGTGAGAAAGAAAGGATCTGTGGTTTTGAGTTATGAATACCAGGATACTGTCACTGATTTCAGTAAGAGTTGAAAAACCTCAGCATCGTTGAGAATTTAAACACTTCAGTAGGGGTCAAGATCAGCATCTAAATCCAACCAAAATCTTGGGAAAAGTGATGCTCGTGTTTTGTTGTAGGTCATGTGGCCCTCAATCCAAGGAAAGAAGCCAGGAATCCTGACTCTAGCTTCTAAAAAGCTATTTCAGCCAGTTTTCACTTCTATACATAGCAATGGAAAAAGCATCTCAGTGGCCAAACCACAGAGGAGAATTTGTTCAAATCATAGGAGCACTGTGGTGTGTCCGTGTGCTCTCTCCTGGCTCATGGGCTGTTTTGTGTGGCTTGGCAGAGGAAAAACTGATTAGGGTGAGCAGCTTGTGAATCTCAAAGCATCTTGATTTTCAATTTAGATAAATACCAGAAAGGTCAGATGCTTCTAAGGAATTCCTCCCATGCCTCAACTGGAGAAATCAAATTGACAGGTGTGTCATGTAGAGAACTACACTGCAAATGGTGTCAGAAGTGTCAGGTGGTAGCATCTTTTTGAATAAATAAAGACCTACTGTGATTATTTGAATTTGTGAGATGTTTTCCTGATTTGATGGGAGAGCTGGCAAAGTTCTGAGGGGGAAAAAAATTCTAACTTTTACACCTTTACTTATTTGGTGTCCTGGTTTTGGTTGAGATAGTGTGTGGTGGTTTTTTGGGGTTTTTTTGGTTTGTTTTTGTTTGTTTGTTTGGGGATTTTTAATTTGTTTTTTTGGGGTTTGTTTTTTGGGGGTTTTTGTTTGTTTGTTTTTTAGTTTTTGGAGGTTTTGGGAGGGTTTTTTTGTTTGGTTTTTTTTTTTTGGATTGGTTGGTTTTTTGTTTTGTTGTTTTGGTTTTGTTTTCTTTCTTTTTTAGCTTCTAGAGTGCTCTATTTTGGAAACTCAGTAGTCCTAGACTTCTTCAGAAGTTTCCTAAATTCCAAAATTTGTGCTGCATTACCCAAGTTTCGCTCAGTCAATGCCCATGTGTCTCAAGTGACAATTCTTACACCAAGAAGGTGCTCTATCATATGGTCCATCATCAGGAAACGCCTGCTTCCCCCACATCCTTCTACCTAGACATGTCTGCAGTTGAAATACTCTTGTGTTTTCTCTTACTAAGCCATTGTCTTAGAAGTTACTATATAATTAATAATTCGGAGTAATAACTTTTGAATGAGAACTTAGTGTACCTTAGTGGTTTTATGACTGTAGCTGTCTCTTGTTAAACTTTCCTATAAACCTGTCCACTTTTGGGTCATGAAAGTTTCCAAAAAATAAATGATTCACTGCCAAGTCCTGGCAGGTCACAAAACTTTAGGAACAGGAATTTCCCTGACCAGCTAAATAATGTCTTTAGTGGTATTGGCTTCTGAAAGGCTTGTGGAAATTTTTCATCTGTGTCAAAAAGTCTGGTGCTGTACTGGGGTGGTACCATGTTCTCTGATTGTCTCACAGTGCGAAATCTTTCTGGCTTGACCTTCCTAAAGCATCTAAAAAGTCAGACCCTGAAATTAATTTCTAACTCCAGTGTTTTAGTAAGAGTATTTGTTTATGTCTGCCCATCATCTTTCTTAGTTTTTAACATCAGTGGTAAATGTGGGTGACAAAAAACTACTCCAATGTTATGTACACATGAATCACCCAATTTCTCTAATTTCAAGGGGCAAAGGCAGTTCAGATAAGTTTATTTCAGCTCTCAACAACAACAAAGGTATCCTGACATTGATACTCAGAGCAAGTACACCAAGCAGCTAGGAGGAGTAGATGGAGTATCAGTGGAGGAGAAAATAGGTAGAAATTCTGCAAAATTGTTTATTTATTTATTTTCAGTAAGTGGTTTCAGTGTGTCTCTCACATTTGATTATTGGGCTTTTGGTAAAATCCAGAAGGAGATGGAAATTGTTGAACTTGAGCATTTTGAGGAGAATTCATCACAAAAGCCAGCAGAGGTGAAGATGCCAATCTGAGTAGCAGCTCTCTCCTGATCTCAGGCATTTCTCAGCATTGCCCTGTAATGCTCTTACACTCAAGATTGCTACAGCAACAGGAAGCACCCAGGAAATTTTCACACCCCTGGGAACTGAGAAGTAGAAACAGACTCTGATCCACCAGCAAGGTGACCCTTTCTCTCTTGAGGCACCTTCAGAGGGGATCTGGATGTGACTTTACCTTCAGTCTCGTCTGTGTGAGTAAAGCACCCCTGTTCTTTTTCTTTTTCTGTTTATTTTTGTAAATAAAGTTGTTGTCTAATAAGAATATCTTCTATTTGAACATCTATTTTGCCAGCAGTAAAATGGCACCCTCATGCAAATTTACAGGAAATATTTATTCATTTTCAGAAGTGCTTAAATGGGTTTAATTGGCACCACTGTAATGAAGTTAGTAATGCTACAGGCTTCTGCTGCACTGTGAGTGTGCTTGTAGAAACAGAGGTGGACTTAGTGAATTTGTGCTGCCTTCTGTCCAAAAGCAGGCAGGAAGGAAAAGCAGTAGAAAGACTTCCACTTGCTCCCTTTTTAGACTAAGTGACTGTATTTCATTTCTCCAGATATTCATGTTATTAGATTGTTTTTTCAGTACTTGGTGATGATGGCTGGAAATTCCATGGGTTGATACTGACCAGTACCAAGAACTTGTGAAAGATTTGAGGTGGAGATCATTCTTTTATTTTGGACTGTATAGCATGATATCAGTAAGAATAGTAATAGGGACCCATCACTGTGTGCAGGGCTTTGTGCCAGGCTGTGGGCACGGTGGACCAAGACCTGAGTTCTCATTTTACAGATATCCATTTTCTGGCTCTGACATTCACGTTTCATGTTTCTCAGCAAGCTGCCAAGAAGAAAAAAAAAAACTGCAAAAAGGGAAAACTTAAAAGACTGTGAATCATGTCTCAGGAGCTGCTAACGATCGCCCTTCAGCTGCTAGCACAATGCCTGTAAATGCCTATTTAGGAAAAGAGCAACATGAATTCTAATGCCAGTGATCAGCACTCTTATGGATAGTAGTTACACGTGGTGTCATTTTGTGAGGTTAAATCACATCCTTTCTTTCTCAACTAAGTGTTCAGAATGATTTTGTCTTTTTTTTCATTGCTCATTAGAGAAATCAGAAGTGGGAAAAAGCCACTGCAGTTGATGTGTGCACACTCATAGTAGGACAGTTAGAACAGACTAGACTGTTTCATTTAAAAGGGGTTTACAATGATCTTCTGGTCCAACCACCTGATCAATTCAGGGCTGACCAAAAATTAAAACACATTGTTAAGGGCATTGTTCAAATGCTCTTAACTACTGACAGGTTTGGGATATCGACCACATCTCTAGGGTGTCTGTTTGACCATCCTCTCAGTAAAGAAACGTATCCAAATGCCCAGTCACCAGCTTTTCTCAGAAACGAGATATACCTTATAATCCTTTTTTGTACAGCTGTATACTTCCAACCAAATCCATTAATGATTTTTATCAATATTAAAAAAAAAGAACAACAAAATCCTGTAAAGCAGTCAAGACTTATTTCATTTAAATTAGCTTGTTTCTAATTCAGAAAATGAAGTATTAATCCTTGTTTTTTTTCAAAGACTGATTTTTTTTCCTTGGCTTAGACCTTTATATGCCAAAGGTCAGTCTTGAGCACTGTTTCTCAAACCACATATTGTACTTTTGAGTTGAGTTGATCTATTTCAGTATGTAAACAAGAATTAGAGCTTTGGGGCTCCAGGTTCAACCTCATCAGTATTGTTTGAAAGGCTTGGTATTCCCCCTGAAACTGGCTGGGATGGAAGACTCAAAATTGCCAGGGCACTTACATTTTTCTAAGGACAAAACACTGAAGAAGGAAACCTCTGTCCCAATAATGTGTCACTAAGAGGTGAAGGGAGATCTGAGGTGGGCAGCTGAGGTTTTCTGTTATATGATTTTTGAATGCTTTGATAGCATGGCTAAAGATGCCAAGTTTGAGATATTTCTCAATTCCTAGTTCGTAGGTTTGGGTTTTTTTCTAATGTAAAAGACATATAAGGAGTTGCTCCAGGAAAAGTATTGCTGGCAGGAGTCTGCAGCCAGAAATAATTCAGGAAAGGTTATGCCCCATTTTACCTGTAACTAAGGCTGTATGTGCTCATTAACTCTTCCCTTCATCAGCTCTGCTTCTCAGTGGAGTCACTGACTCTGACTGCAAACTCCCCAGGCAGAGAGGTGTTTCCTATTTCATTCTCCTTCTCTACTAATGTTTCCTATGGGACACTCCAGTTTCGCTGGGGATGCCCCAGTAAGGTGGATCACAGGTGTGCAGTCAGAGGGAGAACTTCTCACAGGGTGTGTTGTTTGGAGAAAGCATCTCTCCAGCAGTGCCATTAGCTCACAGAGCAGGTTCGATTGGCAGGTGTCCCAACATTATAATGTGCTCTATTCCCTCCTTTTTAGTCACACTATTACTTCATTCTTCATCATTTCCTTAACCAGAAAAAGAACTAGAAGACAGACATACTTGCAGGTCAAATGCCATGCCAAAATATAAATATCTCAAATATTAAACCCATCCTAAAATGACTTTCATTTCAACTGAGGGAAAGACTTCTGCGTCTTCCGGCTCCCACTGCACCAGCAGCCAGGCAGCAAGCTCAGCAGTGCCCCACCAAACCACCTGCCTTAGGAGGTAGGATAGCCGGCAGGCAGACAATTGGGCAACATTTCCTTGCCAATAATGTTCCTGCAGATTTCAGATACATTAAGCTGGTGGTTTTTCAGGGTAAAATAATTCTGTGGACACTTCCGTGCAGCTGCTGTTCTGACAATGGTGATTGACAGAAACAGGCTGGGAAACGTGCTCAGAGCTCAAAAGAAAGGCTGAGGAAGGCAAACAAAGTGCAAAGATGGGATGGGAGGAGGAACTGTGTTGAGCAGGAATCTGTGAGGGAGTTTTTGTATTCCTAATGCTTTGATCATGCGGAAGAGGCCCCTTTCCAAAGTCCTCTTGACCCTTGCTGCTCTTATTCTGTGGTGGAATAAAACAATAAACCCATAGACAACAACCACTGAACAGGACTGTGTCTACTATGTTTTTCTCTATATCAAATGCTACCTTTTTTATTAATTAATTTGATTAATTTCTTCTCCTGTCCTTCCTCACTTACTCATATTGCGTTCACTGGATTGAATAAACACTTTCTATTCTGAGGTCTGAAAGACAATGACACTGATGTTAAACAGACAAGTATGGATTTTAAAAGCAAATCACAGATTGTTTCTTTCACAGTACCGATTTTGTCATGCATAAAGAGACATCTCTGAACATATTTATGGATAGATAAGTCCGTACATTTTGTTTATACCTAATGGGCTTCTTTGTGGCACTAGGAAATCCATGAAGGTTTCTATCTGACTGTTAAGAGATGTGGTACCAAATTAACAGAAGGAAATCAATGAGGATGTTATTTTCACTCTGACCACTGACTTGACTTTACAAGTTTTCTTATCAGAAAATGCAAATGTCCCAGCAGTATTTTGTTAAGGGGTATTTTGATATTTGGATTGAGCCCAGAATATTAAATCAAAGGGGAGCTTTATTGGCTCAATGTAAATAACATACAGAGCGTAGCACCCTTCTCTGCTGCAGAGAATGGCAAAAGAGCAGTATAGATCTGCACTTTTAATGTCATAACACAGAACTGTGTGGAAGATAGAGGTGCAAAGCTAGATTATTAAAGGTCATTCACAACCTGTTAGTAAAATATGGAAGATTTCCTCAAAATAGTATTATCATTGACCATTTTGTTTATATACATATCCTGAGCCATATTTGCTGTAAATTTAGGCTTTGTAAAAATTAATTTAATTACATTTAGCTCTATGAAATGGGTTGCATAAGGACAGCAGAATTTAGTATTTTAACACGGTAGAGAGAGTGCCTCTTTCTGTGTCCTTGTTCACAGCCCAAACTTCATCATTGGCATGTTCATCATAAAATCCTGACAGTCTTTTGAGATGTCTGCTCCCTAGAAGTGTTCCTTGAAAAAATACCAAGGAACAACTTTCATCTTCTCTTTTATCTAAGATCCCTCTAGGTATTTGCAAAGGTTTACTTCTGCAAATGGTCACCTGATTTCCTCTTTTGATCACTCAAAACAGGGGAATAGTGAGAGGTTAGCCTTAACAAATACTTAGCTGCTGTTAACATTGGGGAAACTTTCATTAGGAGAGAAAAAACTGTGTGAACGATGAACAAGTTGCTGCAAACAACAGACCTTGCAGTATTTCTGAATGAATAATGCACCTAGGTTTTTTTGGTTTTTGCTTGCTTTCTGATTTATTCCATTCCCAACGGGAATTACGCTATGTGGACGGTTAGACTATTGGCAAGATTGTTACATAGCTACATAATTATTACATTTTTTTGTCCAGAAAAAATATTTTGCTTTGCATATTCCATAGTGTAAAGATTTTGGAGATATATTCTATTTATTTTTATACAATTCTAAACGACAAAGAGCCCAAGAAAGACATTACTTGAGACAATATTTGGCTTTTAGAAAAAAAACCCCAAACCTCTTGCAATCAGAAGAAAGGAAATCAATCCCCAAAAGCATGTACTGCTGTTTTTGAGGCTTATATGGCTATGTCTGCACTGTGGAAACTTCCTGTTTTCCCCATTCCTGCTTCAAAGTTATCCAAGTTAGGCAGCCTCTCCGAATGAACTGGGATTCTCTTCCTGCACTTTTACTCAAATATCCTTTCAAAGGATGAGTAGCACACCTGGGTGCCTTGTAAATACTCTTGACATCTGTTTTGATAAAACTTGCATTTACCAGTAATCTCTGCCAAGACACACTCTCTCTTGTAGCTGTCTGCTGTAACAATTACTGGAGATTGTGTGTAACTGAATGATGGCAGAACGGTTCACTTAGCTCCAGCCTTTTGGCTTTGTTACTGAGGACCTGGGGCTGCATCTGTGGTACAATTTACAGCAGAAAATGGCTTCTCATTCATTTGCTCCCAGGAGGCTGAAGCATATTACAAGGTTTATGCATTTGATAAAATCAAAGGGCTGGAGAATGAAGGAAACTGTTCAGACTTATTAGCGTTATTATTAACTCAAGTGACAGTTTATGGTCAGCAGTGTTTTTCTTGATGAGTGGCAGTGTGTTTCAACTGCATTCATAAATTCTTCTAAAAAATATCTGTATTACAGGTGATTGACAGCTCTTTGAAGGTTTTAAAAAGAGAATGGCAGTCTGTTACACAAGATGACCACACATCTTACTGAAGTTTGCCATCTGCTTTCTCTTTCCCAAGTTCCTTCCATTCTAGAATGTTTTCTTACCAGATTGACACTGCGCGCCTTGGTGACCACCTTTACGGCTAGCTCTGGTGGTTGGCAGCCAGCCCTTCTCTCTGCACGGGAGAAGCTGGTGGAGCTGTTTGCAGTGTGGGAGGGTTGGCGAGGTCCGTGAAAGGGCTCGCCCAGCCCAGCGATGTTAAAGGCGCAGGAGCAGACGAAGAGATCAGGAGGGGCTCTTTGCAGGGTGAACAGGATGGGTTTTTTGCGGTTCAAGGGTGCATGAGTACAGGAACGCGGGAGCAAAGAGCAGGGGCTTGACATGGGGTTTTATACCCCTACAAAATGGGAGGAGTAAACTGCAAAGGACCAATCAATATGGGGCAAAGGGGTTGTACATAGGCGGGGAAACATACAATGAACCAATGAGGTACAGGGTAGGCGGGGAAGGATAACCAGGAGTCAGTGGGATATCGGGGAACAAAGAACCTTCTAGAGCTTAACCATAGACAGTTTGCCTGGGTGTGTGGCTTGCTGGGTGCTGGCAAACTGAACACACCACAACAACAGATGGTCTATCTCATCTTTTTCATCTACAGTCAGAGCAGTAATGGAAAGTTACCTTAATTTTTAACTCAAGTGATAACCCATCTTAGAACTTCAGTTAACATGCCACAAATCTCACATTGCTCCACTGACTGCTGGGAGAATGGTCTGGCATCTTAATATAAATTATTGCTAACCTGTTTCTGAAATTCACGGAGAATTTAAGCCTACAAAACCAACTAGAATTTCACGTCAGTATGATTTAATTATGATGAAAACTTCAAGCATTTTAGCATCAAACCTTTGGACTCCAGTTTAGGCAAGTACTGCTATAATTCTTGGCATGTACCCTGCTCCTGAAAAACTAGAAAAACTCTAAAAAACTAGTATACATGCGGATAACTAAGGATACAACATGGTTGAGAGGTTTAAAACCCACTCAGAATTAGGACATTTGTACTTAATGTGCAGCAATATTATCTTCTTTGTATTTATTATATACATGGTTTACTTCTGCTAGAGAAAAAAAAAATTCAGGAAGTGGTATAATTTCAACAAGAAGTTACTTGAGTAAATGTGCGAAGAAAATAGGTGCATTCCTGTTGTATTATTGAATCTAATATCATCCTTAAGAAGTTACAAAATAAAATTGCTGTGGTATTTGTGAATGAGAAAAGCTTTGTGTTTCATATAGTCAAAAGAGCTGAAATGATATGCATTCAGTTTAGAGATAATTTCCTGTTTTCATAGCTTTTGCTTCTGGTATTGTTTCAACACAAGCCGTATTTACTCTATTCTGTTCTTAGATGCAAAACAATAACATTAGATTTTAAAGAATCGTTTTATTTATTGCTGCTTGACTACCAAATCTTCCCAGATGCTTTTGTTACTGGATTTATTATTAACCTTTTTCAGATGAAATCTAACTACAAATAAGTCAAGAAATTTTGGTCACCTGGACACAAAATTAAAATAACCTTGACTTAGATTATATTTTTTTATGTTTACTGTGACTTACCTCCTGCAATCAGATCTCTCTACACAGTCACTATTCTAAATGTTCAGCAGTCTTCTACAGAAGTGACTTTTGACTCCATATCAGGGTTTCTTGCATTTATTAATTTTTGTGTAGTTTCTATAACCTCAGTGAAGCACTTTTTCTTTCTTTTCCTTCATTTTCTCAGCCACTTGAGGGATTCCTATCCATTTTTACCAGGCAGCAAAGGTGAAAGCATCTCTATAATAAAAATGTGTGTAAGGAGAGCAGAGCAATTTGCGGTGTCACAGCATTGTGACACCGGTATCACATCATGAGATGCAAGCGCCGTGCTCCCAAGCAAAGAGCATGCCATGCAGCCACTCCTGGCAATGTGTCAGAACTGCTCCTGACTTGCCTTGTTCTCTGCTGCAAAAGTTACAGAAACCTTCAGTCCTCATTATACAACACTATTAGAATACAGGGCAGTAAAAGGCAAGAGGAAGATGGTGAGCTAGCTTTTCCGCAGTTTTTTGAGAAAAATTTCCTGTGTCATGGAGGATTTTCTACTCTTAGTTACGATGCCCAAAGTAGTGCTCTTTCTAGGGCTTAACTTTCAGGATGAACAATTTACTTTTTGGATAGTAGTTATTGGATATTGACTATATGGTCAAATCCACTTTCAGTATCTGGGAGTGACAGCTCTGCAACAAACAGAGGCAGGGAGGACAATCCAATGAGCTGCTGAACAGTGAGAATCAAGATCCAGAGTTATAGTGACTGCCACGTTATGATTTGTGGGTTAACCACGGACTTTCATTTCATAGCCGCACATTGCTAAAGGAGCTGCTAGCTTTAGAACCCATTAAAGGCTCCAGGTAAAGAATGGATGTGAGCTCCTTTCCTATCCCAGACTCCACCTTTGCTTTTCATAACAACCATGACTGACCATACAGCCTGTCCTCCTGATAGGATAGCTCCATTCTTTTGCTAGCATCAGGAAAGTGTTAGTTTGCCAGGTTAGCATTGCAAAACAGGCTCACCTAAGTTAAGAGCAACAGCCACGGGCCACAGAGATGTCTGTGAATTATCTGCCAGTCATCAAGAAAACCTTCACCCTAGACAGTCAGACACATGTTGAATAACTATGCTATCAAAAGTGTTTGAAAATGGTGCTTTGCACTTCTCATCCAACAGATTCAGAGAGAGGAATGGGGATGGTTTTGCAGTGGACTCGAGAAAGGGATGCATCCCTCAAAGGGTTGGCATGGACGGGCTTGATGCAGATATGCAATCTTGGCACAGACCAGGTCTATGCCTGACAAGCTAGACCTTGTACTGAGGGCTCTGGAGAGCAGATGAAGGGATTTCTTAGTGGGTGGTTAGCATTTTGTAGCAGCAGAAGCTGTTTGGTGCAGAAAACTCTTTTTGATACTGATGATTTTGCTTAAGCACTCAAAGCAGGAGTTGCTGGCATTGGCTGCTTGCCCTGGGGCTGCAGCAGTGCTGCTGAGCACACCTGCCCTCATGCTTGCACCCTCCACATCCCCATGCTGTGAACTTTGCTGATGTGGGGGGCAGGGGAGGAGTGAAAACAGAGGAAATGGAGATGGCCTAAGTCTGGCAGTGTTATAAATCAGCCCCATTACACTGAATACTATGGGGTTGACTGGAGCAACTGGTCTACGTGCAGCACAGAGGAGTCCCTTCCACAAACAGCAGTGTCAGCAAAGAAATGCTCAGGAGTAACAACATGAGGGCCAGGCCTTAGCATCCACCTTGAGTTCTTGTCACTGAAAATTTTCTAGTGCTTTATAAATAGTGGCTAGAGTGGTACTGCTAATTTAGGTGCATGAGAAGTAGAAAAAAACAGCAAGGGACTTACTTGTTTTGATTTGTATGAATTAAAAAAAGAAAAAAAAATCGCTTCTAGCATAAATATTTTTAATCCCTGCAGTTATCATGTAGAAGATATCTGTAAAAACCTGATTCTTATTAATCCCAGTTGCTTCCTAGTTATTGATCAGTAAACTTATCTAGTTCTATGGAGGTTCTTGCCATTAAATGATTCCATAGAAACCAAGGAGCATCCTACCTTCTCCAGCTAACAGAAGGACCAGCTTGAATGCCCGCAGTGCATCATCTTCTAATCCAAAGGTGAGGCCATTGACTTTATTACTGTACAGAGGATGGTGTTAATGGTTGAGTTTAGCTGGCCAGTTGTGAGTGTCAAGTACAATGTGTTGTTCAGAACCTGCTCTCAGGAGTATTTGCTCTCCAGTGTACATTATGAATACCTACAGACCACCACAACCCCTTGATCTGTACAGCTGCTTACCCTCTCCTAAACAGGTAAGGGTGAAGTGCTGTGATCAAACCCTGTGTCATCAAACCTTTCTTATTAGCAGGAGAAAGGAAAACACATTTCTAAGCAGTTTGCAGTACTGTGTGTTTGTGCAGGATATGAAAGAGCCTGTCTGCTGTTTTGAGAACTGAGGGGATAGTGCCTTTCACAGTCATTATGCCTCAGTAAGGATATTTAAAAATAATCAATTGTTTTAGTCTGACTGAAATGAAATGTCTTGTTGACTCTGTATTATAAAAGCACCGCTGAGATTTCCCTTCTTCATTTAGATATTTTGGCTGAATTGATGTAACAGGACATCTTTAATGTCTTGCTATGAGAAGAGAGAGAAGTGGTATGTGGTTGAATTTACACTGTCTGCCAGGATGCTGAGGCTCAGCAGAAATAAGATAACCTCACAAATAAACAACAGATGGCCGATGGCCTAATGCTTTGATTTGGGTGTACATGACAGGGATTTATTCTTTCAACCTGGAGAAGGAGCCTCGGAAAGGCTGAAACTGCAGAAATGTGTGACATGCGGACAGACACAGTTTGTTATGGGGATTTGGTCTGAGCAGATGGTATTAGAATACAGATCTATTATTAGTCATCTGCTTCTCATCTCAGTTATATGATGCGTAAGACTTAGATTAAATTCCCCCAGGAATGCCTGGATCACTTACTGATTTGTGCATGCACATCTCTGTTTGTGTGTCTTCGAGTACAATGGACTACATCCTGAGCTAAGTTACAGAGATATACATTTATAGAGTGACAGCAGCGTAACTGCCAGCATCATCTCATCTATGTTCTCATTGCACAGAGAACTCTCTAGTGATAAACTATTAGTTAAGGATTAGTGCTCAAAACAGACAGAGTTTCTGTGCTCTCTGAGTAAATCTGCATGGATCCACACACCAAGAAAGCAGCAACATGTAAATGTTCTGTAAGACCTGCAATTAGGTAGATACAACATGGATTAAGATTTATTTCTGCTTTGTCTCCATTTTTCTTCAAGCTAAGGTACATCATAGGATCAGTACTATGGATGTCTTCATGTCAGCCTCTGCTGGACTCAAGGCAGGAGCTATTCCAGGCTGTGAAATGAGGGCTTCAAAGCATCTGCAGTAGTGAAAATGCCATGTCTTGCAACAAGCCAAGTAATTTAGGGACTTTTGAGCTTTGTTTTTATGCTTCCTGTGTGAACAATATGAAGGTGATCAGCAGAGCCCAATGGCTCCCTGCCTTCAGAGACCCACCTCCCACTGCCCCACCTGCAGCAGGTTTGAAGCCAGTTCATGATTCAGTGGCAAACCCACGCAGCCTCCCCCTGGGGGGGTGACCTGACAGGGTTACATGCGCTGATGGGAAGGAGCACTAGCCCTCAGCAGTACCTCAGGCCAGTAACCTGCCTTGTACCAGAGAGCTGGACCTGCTGATAGCTGTCTTGCTAAGAACAGCACAGGCTGGGTCAAAGGTCTGTGTTTTACCAGCATCCCTGCACTCCCTTCCCTCACTGCTCCAGTCCCCCCGAACTACGTAGAGGTGGAGGACTTTGAGCTCTGAATCTCCCTTAATTAACACTCCCACATGGAAGCCTTGGAGCCTGAGAGAGGCATCCATGATACAGCACAGCTCTCCCCCTGACAGCTATGTCCAAGCCCTCACAAAGGCAAGATGACCACAATTTCATCTGCTTAGGCCCTCTAGGGGACAGATTGTTTGGAGACTGAGGGAAACTAAACCACTTAATGAAAGAAAACACTCCCAACCCAGCATTTCTGTCCCTTATCTTCAAATATTTAGTAATAAGTATGTTTTAGTGCAGGAAAAAAGCTGCCCTAGATGTGTCTCAGTTATAGTTGGGGTTGTTGTGGTATCTACTGGGTTGCAGTGAAGGAAGAAAAAGATACTGAACTTCAGCTCCAGCAAAATGTCTCTGATAAATATGTAACGCAAAATTCTGATTACATCAAAGAAAATAATGTATCTGTTAAGCTCTACTTCTCTGAAGCAGTTTCAGGCTAGTGTAAGTTGCTTTATTAATAAATAAATATACAGATTTAACAAGCAGTTCTCTCCTTACACAGAGAATCTAAGGAATGATATGTAACCACTGAAGTAATTCTTCTGCCTTCAAATTACCATCTTCTGGAAAGTAAAAAAGTGCAATATTTGGCTGTCTTTATCAAGTTTATGATGTTATTTATGATCCAAGCTGCTGTGTTCAGGAATGTGTGTATGTTACCCAAGTAGTATTCAAGTGTGAACAAGCTCTCACGTCCGATCCCAATTAGAGTGGAAGAATAAGTGCTGAAATAGCAAAATTTACCCCAAAGTTATATTCTTACCTCCATGGTGAATGGGCCTACATCCTAGGGCTGCTAATGCAGGTCAGAGGCCCATTCTTTGTGGCTGAAGGCAATGTCCAACTCATTAGTTATTCAGTTCTTCAAAATGCATCAGGATAAGGGTAGTGTCATTGAAATATGGTGTATTTCAAGTATGAGATTTCTTGTAGAGTTTAGGAGCTGTGCATCTGTTATGATGACTGCTGATCAACCTGAGTATGCAGTCACTGTTAGACCAGGATTTCCGGTGTCCATAGGCTTTGTCAGACCGACAACTACATGAAAGCTCATGTCCTCCTTTTTTCGGTCAGACGAGTATCCCAGCTACTCCAGACAGTGCTCATGAGGTGGAAAGGAAACTGGACACCTTTTTTATCATTCTTTCTGTGACTATAAATCAGTCTGGCTCAATTAAACCCAGCTTATATAATTGCATGAGAACAGCCATATCTCTTTGAGCTATAGAGTGGTTACAGCCTTATTTAATTGCATGGTACTTCATTTTTGCTGACTACTGGGCTGGTCTCCTGAAAGATTAGAAGACAGATGAGGCATTGCAGTAACATAGTTAACTTCTCTGAGGAAAGTTTTTTTTCTAAGAGCAGAGTAGAAGGAGATGGGTGGAATTCTGAGATCCCAGTAAACCTCTGTGGGTGGGGGGAGGGGGGAGGGAATGAATAGCTAGGGGACTAGTCAAGCTATTTCAGCCCTGAAAAAATTCAGTGGCAAAGGCCATTGCATTGATCCAAAGAATGCTGTGAATTATTAAGTTTTGCATTTTCACTTTCCGTACTAAGAATCATTCTAAGTGCAGAGAAAAAATAAATAGAAAAATGGGAATGGAGAATAAAGCCCTTTTCATGAAAGACATGTAATGAGCAGAGAAAATTGCCTCTTTTCATTACAGCCTTAAGCCTGACCTCATGCTCTGTCTCACAAGCTGTATTTTTCGTTATTATCCTCAGAAATATCTTATATTCCATGTACTTATTCTTCCTTTTGAAGACATTCAGACAATGATGGCAATGACGGTGATGAGGAACTCTGTTTTACGGGAGCTAGCCTGTGGCCATCCACTCAAGGCTTCTAGAGAGTCCAAAATGGTTTCTCTCTGGAATTTATAGTTAATTAACATTTTTCACCCTCAGCTGATGATATTTCAGACTGAGTAAATTGCATCTATCATTGCTCAAGTGAAACTGTCAGATACATGAACCCCAGATTTCTTTCATTAAAAAAGGAAAAAAAAAAAAGAAAATAAATTTTATGGCTAGATAAAGGAAGTAGGAGTCTACCCTAGCATAGGTTGCAGATGGCATAAAGAGAAAATGTCAATCTTGTATTAATCACCAGCAACAATTGTTTCACATTAAGCTTAAATCTTGGCAAGAGCATTGTGTCTAATTCTCTCAGTATTTACTGAGGTGGTAGAAGCTGACGGGGAAGAGTGCCAAAGTATTTATACTTCCCTCACAAAGTTAAATAGAATCAATCCTGAGTACAGCATTAGACTTCACTAAAAGCAGGGCCATTTTGAAAAATGAAACTCATTGATGTAGCTAAAAAATTAATGACATAATGCCATATCCCGGTAAAGAGATATAGAATGCCTAATTGCCCAGAAATACAGACTGAAATGAGCCTGAATGAGGAGAAAAGCATTTAATTTTTTAAAATTTCTAAATTCCATCATTTTCCTTTAATATACAGGGGTCAAACAGCACTACCTACTGTTCTTGAACAACATGCACCATTTTAGGTGATCGAATCTGAGTTGCTTATCAGCCGTAATCCAGAGGCTTATTTATGAGCTGATGTTTCCCAGGATGTGGAGGTTTTTGGTTTGTTTGCTTTCCTGTATATGCATGGCCCACATTGCTGAGCATGCTGCTGTGCATTTTGCTGGGTTGAAAGAGTTTCTAAAATAAAAAAAAATTAAGATTGTATATGGCATTATATTATTGGCTCATCTCATCATCATTCATAGGATTTCTCGAATCTTATTTCTTCATTCTTTTCTTCTCAGTCTTTCCTTACAACAGACAGTTTCCAGGTTCTTGACATCTCATCTTGGTTCGTTTTGTGAAACTTAGTCCCAGTTTTTTTTTCTTTTATTTTGGAGATATTTCTTCACAATATTGCCTTGTATCAATAGTATTCACTGACTTTTAAAACATTTCGGTTTTCTTCCTTTCATTTTTTTTTTTTTTTTGGCCAGGAAAAGGAGAGTCAAAATGCAATCTTTTTAGCCAATGAAACAATTTCTTTTCTGTGCATTTTTTTTCTGAAAAAAATATTAATTATTGACAATCAAAATAAAGGAACAAAAATAAATTAAATTTAAAGTTTTTTCCCAAAGGCTGAAAGTTGCAGTCATTTCAAGTGTAACAAGCATAAGTCTAGAGTAATTCTGCCAGTTTGTACCATTTGGGAATACAAAGAAATGTGACAGAGGCTAAACTTTTTTTTATGTGCTGATCTGGTTCAGCTGGGCATTGCTTGAGCATGAACTCTCAAACCTCTTCTAAGATGGGCAGATCACTTACCCAGAGTTGAATAATTTAAGAATTTCAGGTGCTCCTATGACGTGTGGTTTGAAGAGCTGACATGTTTCCAAGCTTGGTTGGCACCCTGCATCTTAGACAGGAGTTGACAAGACAGAGCTCCTGCTCGTCCAAGTCTCTTTTATATGGTCTTGAAAAACTAAAATCACCTTTCCTACTACTGTATCTCTCAAGATCAAATATTTATCGTTAGACAAGATACCTTATCCATAATTTTAGGGGTGGAAAGAAGGTAGCAATATATCTCATAGGAGATTAACACATCCAAAGATCCTAGCAAGGTTAATTCTCTGCCTGTGCACCACCGCCTCTGAATGGAAGCTTTGTAATTGAAGAGGGAAGACCTTCCCTAGCAAGTGTTTTCCTTATTGACATGATCAGTTATTGTTTATTCATGCTCACTATAGCAGGGAAGACCTATTTTCCTCCAAAGAGGCTATTTATACTGCTTTCTAATTTTCCATTTCAATGGCTTTATGACTTGTCCTTCAGGTTTGCAGAGTTTTCACTGCTAGAGGAATTTTTCTCCTCTTATAAGCAGAGGCACAACTTGAGAAAGAGTACAATACAGGTCTTTTTTTCCAATTACAGCACGTAAAAAAAAAGCCCCAAGAAGTGTGAGTGGGTCTTCTGTACTTCCTGCGGAAGTCCTGCTGGTCAGTCAAGTGATTTAAGCCTCAATGTAAAAAGGCTTAATGAAACAGGAAGGAGTAGGAATGCAAAGCCATCTCTAGAGAGCAATGGATTCAAAGCTTTTTGCAGTTCTTTTGCAGGTCCAAGATAGATCTGTGCTTGTTTGGGCTTGGCAAGAGGGAAAGACCTCATGGACTTGGGCTCAGTGACACTGTGGGTGAGGAATCCAGCTCCCTATCAAATGCTGACGTAACTTGTTTCACTTTTTCAGCCAAGCGATTCCTGTAATTTCCCATGACAGCAAAGTGATACACATAAGAAAAATTAAAGATTATTTCCTTTCCTTCTGTGAGCTAGAAGAGAACTCACCAAAGAAAACCTTGGGTGACTTTTAGAGCACACAATATTGGGTATGTCCAAAACAATTAAAATTCTGGATGTTCAGAGAATTCATTACCATTTGTTTTGGTGGATTTTTTAGGATTTACTACAAGATAGAGCATTGTTCCATAGAGGGAAAGTAAAGTGCTTTTATTGAAAACACTTTGTAAAGGTAACTAAGCTGTTTCATATTACACTGCTAGCTTTCTGTGTGGAAAGTTAGGGTCAGATCCCTCTGTTATAAACTGTGCTGTCTGCAGCTTGGGGCACTGGGGAAAATAAGTTACAACCACTACCCTCATCATCACAGCAGCCAACTCTTTGGTCTCTCATGTTCTGCAAAGACTTCTCAAGCTAATTTGCATTACTCTGGCTGAGCAAACTTTTGGGCTGGTTAAGGATCTAGAAACTGCGAAACATAATGTGAATTTCTACTCTGCATTGTCTTTTCACACATCACACTGAGAACTGAGAAGGCCACTCTGGTAGATCTCTACTCCACATGAAGTTTCAATAAGAACGACGTTTATTTACTCTTTGCATGTTTTGTTAGAGGATGGGAAGCAGTCTATGAACAATATTTTTATCACAGAATAATATGTTTTGAAAGGGAACTTGGAACTCAGGAGGTCTTTAGACCAACCTCCTGTTTAAAATGGAGACAGCTGCGAGGTTGCATCAGCTTAATCAGAGCTTTATCTAGTCAGGTCTTGAAAAATTCCAAAGATGGACATTGCTTCAATGCTTGACTGTCCTCATTGTGAAAAAGTCTTCTCTTGTATCTGACTTGAATCTCTCCTGATTTATTTACAACAATCTTCTTTTTTTTTTTGTCCCATCCTACTCCTCAATAAAGAGCCTGGTGTTGTCTTCTCAGTTACCTTCTTGTAGGTATTAGAAGGTTTGTTTCCCCTAAGTGTTCCTTCTCCATGCCTGTCATGGGTATCCCAAAATGTTGCCAAGTACTCTCCTTGGAATTGTCTCAAACCAGGACAATACTGAACATGTGTGTAGGCAGTTTTCCTTCTTTAGTCATTGGTGCTGCAGTCAAAAAATGCCAAGGTTTTGGTTACTGTTATGTTATTGTGTCTGTTTATTTCATAATTAGATATGTATTACAAATAAAATAATTCCCTCTGCCATATGAGGGCACTACTAGAGTGACCCAGAAGTCTGTAGGCACTCATCAATCTAGCTGAATTTCCATGTTTAGTCAGATGGAAGTTCTCTGTGATTCAGTCTTATCTTTTTAATGTGCAAACTTTGTTGACTGAAGCTTCAGAGACAATGTTCCTCTGCCTCAGCAGCACACTGTAAGTCCCACTGTTTCTTTGAAAATGCAGTGGGAGATAACACAGAACTACCCATTCACTCATGGGACACAACATCTGTAAAGGTCTGAAGACAATTTTACTAGCAGGACTATATTTTTGAAGATTTTGTTATAAGAATAGGGTCTTGGCTCTCCACTCAGGAAATCTGTATATGAGTTAGGAGATATGCTTTCAGTTCCCTATTCTACTATGGATTTCTTTTTAGACTGAATAGGTATAAATAACAGGGCTTTTATCTAATCTTTCCTTATAGACAAAGAAAGCAAGCAGATATTTCCAGGGAATGATCAATTCCATCCTAAACCAGACACTGAGAACAGGTCAGCCCTGTTAAGTCTCTCTTTTTGTCTAATGTCTCTTACAGAAAAACCTTGTTTCCTAGCTTAGATGCACACACCTACATTTTAGACTTCTCAAGTTAGGTGAGATTAATTCTACTCTGAGTTTTTCTGAGCCTCAGTTCTTGGCCTTAAACTTGTCACTGTGTCTCAGGAGGGATTAACTGAAAGGATAAGAGCCTTAGGGATTTTGAGGTATCCAGTGCCATGTAGAGCTAGGGACTGTGGTTTAGTTACACATATGCACCCGTTAAGGCATAGATAAAATAGCTGTGTGGGGTGAAAGCAGTACAAAGACTATGATGGAAGATCTGTAGCTGAGGTCCTTTCAGAAAAAGGCACAACACAACTCTCAAATTCTTCCTCCAGATAAGTGCACAGAGAAGGTGGCACTGTCTCTCCATGCAGGTGAAACTGCCTCTCATCAGCAGCACTGTGCTAAAAAGGAGGAACCAAATTAATGAAACTCAGAAATTCACCTCAGCTTCCTCAGTTGCAAATCATGCTTTAAATTTTTATGTGGAATGGTGTGATGGGTATAATGTACGATTCCATTTCAGGTAATTACATTCTCCCTGCTTAAAATTCTCACTGTAGTTTCCACTGGGAAAATGATTCTTCATTTCTCCCTCCTGCACCCCGCTGGGTAGGTACTATTGCTGCCAGAGAGTGGCTGCTGTGTGCCACCCCCGTGCCCTCCATGTACATACATATACAAATTGTGGTGATGTTAGAATGGGCCCTGCATATGCAGACTTTTGTCCTGCCTGCGACTGAAATTGGTTGGAATTGCCTGGGTGTAGCTGAGAGCAATATCTGACCTGCAGATTTCAAACCACAGGGGATGAAAGAGGCTGGGAAAAATCAGTGCTGTCGTCAGTCTTCGCATCTAGAGAACAATGTTTTATCAAGTACCCAGAATCATATAATTCTTCTTCCCAGTAAATTCCCCAGTAAAGCAGGTTAATATCATTTGATGGATTTGAGACCAAATAATCTGGGGCCAGGTGACATGAAGCAACTTGCTGGCTACCAGGCAATCTGAACAGTCATGTGAATGCTTGTAATGTAGTCTAGGCTTCTCAGGAAGCTAACAGCCTCCCACATGGATTACATGGTTCTACCAAAGGTGATTTAATTGGTCTGTTTCACTGGGCAAACAACCTAGGAGAGCTCATGCAGCCACTGCCTGTTGAAGGAGGTAGCAGCCAGAAACAGACAGGAGATGGCTCGTCTTAAAGCTCCAAACCAAGCTGGCAACACTTTTTAGCTAGGCACTGAGACAATAGGATGACATGGCTGAAAGCCAAGAGGATGCCAGCTTTTCCCTCTTCTGCCAAATCTCACACAGAGCAAGCCTTATTCTGTGGCCCTCAAGGCAAGTTTCACAATTCATTTGGGTTTAAAACTCCCTAGTCACACATGGGGTTTTGTTTTTGTGTTGGTTTGGGGTTTGTTGTTTTGGTTTTTGATTTTTTTGTTGTTGTTGTTTTGTTTTTTGTTTTGTTTTTTTTTTTGGAGGGGGTGGTGGACACTCTATTGGGTTTGGAGGGTTTTCGGTTGTTTTTTTTTTTTTGTTTGCTTTGCTTTTTGAGCTGCTATGTTTATATTCCCAGGCAGCTGCCACACTGTGATGTGTGTTAGCAGTTCTAGAGTCTGCTTCCTCTTGGCTTGAAATGAGACAAGACCCAGGTGTTCACCCTGCAGACTGTATTGCTTCATTCTTCTGCATTCCTACAATTGATCAGTTTCCCCCTTTTCTCCTCTTTTTTTTTCTTTTTTTCCTCTTTTTTTCTTTTTGTTCTTTCTCTCTTTCTCTCTTTCTCTCTCTCCTTCTTTCTCTTTTTTTTAAATTCCCTTGCAAATGTTTCCTTCTCAAGATATATTTCCATTTTATTCATGACTCTGTCAGGATTAATTCCAGTGCTTCATGCCGCCTGTAACTCCTCATGTATAATGAATGAAGCGGCAGCTGGTGCAGCTGACAGCCTGGGCACTCCAAGGGCATATACACACCAGCATCATTGGCAACTTCCTACCAGGAAGGATTTTAATACTCCTGCTGTCTGAAATGCACTTTTGGCCAGGGCATGCTTTAGGAAAGAATTGTGGCAGCTCTAAGCAGAAGGTACTTTCCAAATTACTTTCTTGCTATTTATCTATGTGCATTGCTAACAGCAAAGGCTTTGGCTCCATCACTGTCTTAAGGCTGTAAGATGCTGAGTGTCTGGACCTTATTACCTTGGTGAAATCCTGTGGAATTACTTAGCCACCTCATTACTGTAAGAAACTAATCCTGGATCTGGAGTAGCATACAGACACAGCCTCTGTTTTCCCTTTTTCATCACAGAGAATAACTTCTTTATATCATAACTCTCCAGAGGCCAAGGATGCTTTCACAGTGGATGGGCTCTCAGAGTCAAAATCTGATCTCTGATTCTGCCACTGGGTTCTTGAGTAGCCTTGGCACGTTGTTTCCTCTTGATATTTCATGCTCTTCACCTTCAAAATGTGGGCTAATATTTCTGTCTTCCTCCCAGTATTTTGCTGATTTAGATTAGAAGCATCTAATGTAGAGGAATGTATTAGATGTTTGGGATGTTTCGGTGGACCCTAACACTGACATCTCGGTCTTCCTGGAAGTTCTAAATTGAGCCATAATAAGAGCAATTATAGTAAAAAACCATTATTTTCTGGATTCCTAATTGAATTGCTACCTCAGCCATGTACGACACTCACTTACAGTCAAGCAATAAAAGAACTGTAGAAGTTATCCCAACAGTTAGTGTTTTGTCTCTTTTTTTAAATGATGGAAAAATCAAGTTTGAGGTAAATTGGGAAAAGGCATTTAAGATTAATCTTTAAAGATACCAAAAGACCAAAATTTCTAGATGATCAAGTTTGCTTGTGTTTCAATATTTCTAGTTATTATGACTGCTTTAATTTTAACTCTGTAAATACTTTTAACATTTCGGCTTCTTTGCAATGTTTAGGTTGTAAAGCAACATACAGCATACCAGATTATCATCTCAAAATTGAACTCTATTTTCAAACCATGTCAGGCAAAACCTCAGATGGCAGAACTCTCTTCCATCTTCATGTTCTCTTGTGAATACAGCTCACAAAGTAGGGATGCAGAATCCCTCCTAGTGCCACGATTAACTATTATCTGTCTTCTGGTTCATCAAAGTCATGCTTCTTAGGAAAAAAAAAATCAATGTTGAGTCTTATAAGATGGTGTCATTAAGATGTCTTCCAAAATACTGTGTAAATATTACAGTCTTAGTAATTAAATATCTAATTCCAGAGAAATTGGACAGATTAGCTAGGTGAAAAACTATTCATCCGAGGACTAAGGTTTTATGCTCTGACTCTTGCTGACTGATTTTAACACTGACAATTTGACAAATGAAAGAGTTTGCTAATTTTTCACAGATGGAGAAAATGAGGCCTATGATGTGCAGATGGTTTGTCATAGATTCAGTCTCTGGAAAAGCCAGGATCATCACTTGGAGGGATTTCTAGCCTGCAGCACTGCATACAGTCCAACACACTTGGTTGGCATCAGGCACGTGAAGTAAATAGTGAGGTGCCACATAGCACAGAGGATACATCTTCAGGACAGATTTTGCAGAGAAAATGGTTCTGGCCCTTCACTCTGCCCACTCCTGCAGGAGAATGCAGGACCACTATTCCTTACAGTGTTTGAACATGGGATGTTTTCTACCTCATTCGTCCAGTACTTTGTTAAAGCAGTTACATTCAATTACTGTGACTTCCACTATTTCTCCCTTCCCACAGTTCTTCTATTCTTGCATCTGCTTCTTTCTTTTTCCTTCTGCTAGCTGAAGACAGTGCAAGATAAATCTTCCCTTTCACAAACCAGAGATTTCTTCAGTCAAGAGGTTTAGATTCATTCAGATAAGCTCTCACTTATGTAATTCTTCTTTACTTTTCCGTTGTACCCTTGCAGTTTTGTAATCAAAACAGGTCTAGGAGAATTTATTAAACAAGAGAATTCAGGTGCTGGCAGCTCAGAAGACTTTATTTTGTTCTTTACAAATGCTAAGTTTTTTGATCCAGAATGGTTGTGATCAGGACGCTAACCAGATCTGATCCCCTGTGCACCAAGTTGTTCATCCTTGTGATTATCAACTGCAGAGCAATTCCACTTTTGTGACCCTTAACATGCTGGCTGTGGTCCAGGCTGTACTGTTAATACATTTAACATACAAATTCTAAAATATCCCCCATTCATCTGGGTGCTCTACTCTTTATTGGCTGTCATAATGGTATGTGTTGTTGCTATGCATGGTTAAACGTCGAGGGACTGCTCTGCATTTCTGTGGATGTTGCTATTTTCTGTGCTGCGTTTCCTGCTATAGAATCATCTAGATTCATAATTCCCAAACTTGCGAAAGCCATGCTTTTATTTCCTCTTCGGGAAATAAGGCCAGTCACACACATCCTGACTCCCTCAAGACATTGAAAAAGACTTATTTGTGCATAATCCACTTCTTGGACCTTCACATCCCCCAGTGCAAGATATCTTTGTTTTTCTTAATTCTGGTATCTGTCAATAATATGTCATTACAGAAAGCCATGAGACCCCAGCAGAGGGGTGAAAATAGCCCTAGAAGCTGAGAGGACATGAGTGGAATGCAATTCTAACTTTCAAACTCTAACATGGCAAGGTCGTGGTGCTGAGTGCCTCTGAGGACCTTCTTTGCATTGAATGTCTTCCTTATCCTACAGTAATTTATTTAGGTGTCTTTATATCGTAAAACCACATGTTATTTGGCTCTTTGTTCCCAGCATCAAGGAAATAAAATTGTTCATTTTCCTGTCATAAAAAACAATCTAAAATCTTGGGAATATTCATTATAATATTTAGACAAAACTACTTGTCAAGAGCACAATGGATGTCTGGACTGTCCTTCCAGTACCTACCTGAGTTTAGGGAGAAGCATGGCTCAACCCCTGGGGTTGTCTATGCCATTAAACACTTCTTTGAGCAAGGAGAAGACAAGAAGGTATGCCTGCTGGTCTCAGTTCTGATTCTGCTCTCATTTGCTCAGCTTATTCTTTTCTACCTTTGAAACAGCAACTGCAGAAACTTGCTCACCAGTGGCAAGACAGTGATTGTCCCAAAGCTTAGCTAGAGGGGCTGAGCAAGCCTCTTATGTTGCTGGCAGGGAACCAACCAGACTTGCCTTGTGTAGTCTCAGAGGTTAAAAAAAGTTCTTTATTGTACTCAAGGTAGCAGTAGGGACATGCACAGTGGCCTTTTCAATCTAAAATCTTGGTTGCAAATCACTCGAAGTGCTCCCTGACACATCGATCTCTGGTATTTTCTCAGTCCAAGTCACCAAAGAATTCACAGAAAAATACCTTGTTTTTCAATTAAATGGCCTGGTTTCATGCAGAGAAGAGTCAGAACCAAGAATAGAGAAAAACAAAACTCTTCTAGTCCAAAGCCTGATTAGGAGAAGAACCAGGCAATAGGAACACTTCTGTAAACTTTACCTGAACTGTGCCCCATGCTCTGCCAAAAAGCCAAGGTCATATTTGCTTTTGTCAGGAATGAATAATATCTTCATTTCAAGGCTTTTCTAGCAATAATTTTTAAATGTGAAAAATGCTGTAGTAAGGACTGTTAAGCCCCCCAGATAGTTCCAAGTTAGAAATGAGTTTCCAGGGATACTTTCGGAGCTACTTGTTTCCCCATCTGAGTGAGTTTGTTGCTCTCCTGCTTCACATTAAGGAAAGAGGAAATGACATGTTCACTGATGAAAGAGTGTATCTTTTACTGTTACTTCTAAGCCTGTAGAAGAATGGTTCCTCAGGAAGCAATCTAATTCCAGCTGGAAACAGGATGCACGTGTATGGCTATATACTAATATCTACTTTTAAAGTAACCTTTATTTTCAGTTTGCTAGCAATCTCTAATCCAAAACATTATAGATGAAGCAAATTTGGTTCAGCAACGCTGAGATTACTGTAGTTCAGGATTTTAAAGAGTGCCAGGAAATGTTCCTGGGCACCCAGATCTAATTGTTCGTACTGTTGAATTGCTAGAAAGGGCCCTGGAGGGGATTTGGCTTGTACACTCTCCCGGATGATCACTCAAGTGTTAGCAGGGGCCACAAGATTCTCTCAGTAGGTAGCCGAGACAAATCTACCCTGTTGAAAGGATGAGGGAATTCAGCAGTACAGCTGTACGCCAGTCTGTAGCTGTTCTCTTCAGTGCTAAAGAGGGTAATGGCATAACTAATTTATGAATATGAGAACCAAAATCTTTATATCTACAGACTTAGCTGCTGGGTTTTTTTTCCTTTCTGTTTTTCTCCAGAATAAGGAGATTATTGCTGCATACAAGCTTTATTTGCTCTTACATATGAGATTCTAAATTCAGAATAATAAGACAGAAATAAGTGCAAGTAATACTGATGGCCCAGTGGCGAGAGAGATCAGAGACATAGCAGGAATTTTGTTTCATTTTTCTGAAACTAGAGTCTTAATCCATAATTACTGAAGATCACTTTACCTATGAAACATCTAAACATTGGACCAATACCCTCAAATCACCCATTTTCTGCAGAGTGCTTTTTATCCAGTTCTTTAGATTCAGTAAGAGTTTATTGAGTGAAAGGAGACTGCAGGCAGTATTTCTGCAGTCAGTATTTAGAGTGCACTTGATTGCATTAGTACTTGTATATGGTGTGTTACATAAGCAGAAAATGATTAAGACACATTTGTTGAACTGTAACAACTGTTGTTCTTGCCAATAATAACAACCACCATTATGCATGCGAAATGCAATCAGTCGCTGTGCTTCAGGGTGTCAACTGATGGCTTCTGCTGCTGAAGGTGTGCAGGGGAGGGTCAGAAAGCAATTCCCTGTCCTTATTTATTGCCATAACTTAAGGGTTGAAGAAAGGTGGACACGATGAATGGCTAGTCTTACAGAGATTGGCACACTTTGCTCAGATCCAGGATAAGTTTTCCTTGGTGCTTTATCTGTGTGACTAGCACCTACTAAGGACTTCCTTCTCTGTTTGTGCTTGCTGTGTCCTAAAGCATCTTTCAGATAACTGGAGTTTCCTCTGACAAGCAGCCAGACCTTGTTTGTGGTATGCTGCAAAAGCCGGTGAATTAATAAGAAAGGGTAACTGTTCATGGGCCAGAATTATGGAAGAAACTGGAGCAAGATGAATGTCAATATAGCCTTCAGTAAGCAGTTTCTCTTCCCTGAGCTGTCAGAAAAGTAATTGTGTCTCTGATTAACCATTTTTTCCCAAAGCACCTACAGGGAATATCCTGAGTGTGTACTCTCTCTTCCTATAAGGATAACACCTATACTAATGTTGTGCAGGTCCACACGCCCACCCTGCCACCTACTTTCTTCTCCAGGACTTGTCCAAGCCAGCCACCAAGGCAGGTCAGTCAGCATTTTTATTCCTCTGTGGACCATGAAGAATAGTCACAGTCCTACTTTAACATACACCAGCACCAAGAGATCCTCTACAGCCTAATTCCAACTTTGCACCAGAAAAAGAATGAGCAGACTCAGGCCAAGCAACTGTCTGTAAGTGATTAGAAGCAAATGGGATTTGGCAAATACCGAGTTGGCAGGAGGCATCAGAGAGCAGCTCTTCATCAGTAGGTTCCCCATGGTGCTCTGAAGGGTCATTGTGTGTACTGGCTGGATTCTCATGTTTTCTTGCTTCCTCCTTCCCAGAAGCATTCTGGGCAGGAAGATTATTCTCTGCCACATAATCACATCTCCCCTCCCTCTGCCCACAGTGCACCCTTCCTTCACAGGTTTGTTTATCATGCCGAGCCATGATGCAGGGTTTTGCCGTGCTGTTTCTCCTCTGCCCCCCCTTTCTCTCCTTACATAAATTTTTGTTGCAGAAGCAGAGCCTCAAGAGATTTTTGATCAGTGAAATACTCAGGGTTTCATGAATTGCTTCTGCATTTAATAGGATGCTAGCAAGGAACTGAGTGAATGCTAATGGAGTGCTGGAGGACGAGGTCCTGCTTCAAGTTTATCCTCACAGATATCTCAGGCACTGATAGGAAAAGTCTATAATTCATTGCTGTGATAGAGGCATACTCCTTTACTGAAAGAAAGAGGTAGATGCTCAGGAAGCTATGGAGTCCGGGGTGGTTCAGCCTGTTTTGGCCATTTTCTTCAAACTGTAACTGATCTAAGCAAATTTTGCTGGCTGTCTAGGCAAGGGCATTTGTCATATTGGGGGTATATGGAGCATCTAGAGACTATCAGATCAGACACATAACCAGGGATTTTAACTATGCCTAAATTGCTATATTCCATGCGTCTTAGGACTTAGAAATATTTAGAAGTATAAGTTCAGTCAGAAAAAATATTAGCATGGGGACTTTGGTGGAATTTGAGTCATTTGTTTCTGAGCTTTGTTAAATTATTGATGGTCATGTCTCTTTTTTAACATTAGCATACAACAGACAGATTTCAATGGCTGGGATGCAGCTCTTCATATTCCTTCTGCACTCCCTGAAGCCTGGCTTTGCTGGCTGAGGCTGTCCTGGGTCAGGATCTTGCAGGTGGAGTTGTGCATACCAGACCTGACTGCCAAATACATTTGTATTGCTGTTCCTCTGTGCTGGAAGTGGATAAGTTATCCATGGGTGTAGGTGTGAACATGCACTTATCTCTGCTAACAAAATTCCAGGGGTTGTCAATCAATCTTTGGGGAGTTTATCTTGTTCATACATTAAACTGTCTGGTGAATTATCAGAGCCTGGTTTTGCATGCTTCAGCTGCACGACAAACACATTGAGCAAATTCCTAATGAACTGATTACTTAGCATTTAAACTGACACATTTAAGACCCTTCAACCCTCATAAACATATTGAACTACTAAAGGGATTATGGCTTCCAGGTTTGCTGTGTCATTACTGTAAATTAATCTAAGAATTTAATCAAAGCAAAATAACAGAATGAGGTGTTGAGATGATAAGTATTTAACTCAGAGAAAAAAAAAAATTTTTGCACTGAGAGCTCATCTTCAAGGAGGTTTATTGTAAGCAAATGTAAAGCATACAGGTGCAATATTTCCCCTACACACATATGCAAAATTATATACTGCGTTTGGAAATTTGTAGTGCATTTTCAGATTGCTTTTTTCAAATTTTCAAACATCTTGTTTCAAAGTCAGCAATGAGGGGAAAACTAGTGGGCTCTTTGAAATCAACAGTAAAAATTTCACAGACCGCGGGTATTTCAAACCTTAGTGTTGATTTTTGCATCTATAGGAAAGAAAAGATTCATCAATTTCCATCCATTGAAATCTCCTCCACAAACCAAATTTTATCTAGGGCTATAACGCCTTCCATGAGTGGCTGTGTTTTCACAGGAATTGAGGTCACACGGTTGTCCCTCTTCACATTCTGGACATTAGGCCTGTGATCAGAGCTGAAAAGCTGCTGCAAGTGTGTTTCCTGATCTCTCAAATATCAGAACTACATCTTCACCAGCTATTCACATAGCCCAGTAAAGGTATATTTAGGGCACACTTTTCTCTCCCTTATGGAGCTCTACTGTCTTCTACCTTATGTGAGGTATCACTAGATTTCACCAAAGAGAGGGGTAGGAGGTGAAAAGTATAGAAAAGCACCCAACCTTCAGTTCCCACTAGGTACCATGACTCTTTGCCCCACATCCAATCCACGTTGCCATCCTCCATTATTCTCCTTTTACCCTTCAAGACGTGAGTTATGGCAGTGAAAATTAGTTGTTATAGGCATTTCTTAGCTTCTGGGACAATTTGCTTTCAGTTTTCCCCCTTTTAGTTTATATAAATTTATTGTTTCAGGGCACAGATTCATTGTTCTTAGTTGTAGACAGAAGATGTCAGCATTTCTAGAAACTGAATCACCAAATGTCACGCTGAATGACCAGAAAATGTTAAAACAACTGTAAGCACTCACACAAATCTTTGTTAGGAAAGTTGCTGAGCAGCGCCTAAGAACTCATTGGCACAGACATGTAATTCACCATCTCAGACTCAGGTGTCCAGAGCATTATTTAACTCTAACTAAGCAACCACATATAGTCTTTCTGAAGCTTATGCTTTTTCACAGAAGGTTACTGGAAAAGATAGGTAACTCTTAATGCAGTTGACTGCTGAATTAGAAGCCCTTCTGTAAGTTTCATTATCTTTCATGAAACCCCGTTGATAAAGTTGCTTTCCTGTTAGCACCTGGTACAATGAAGTGACAGTATTTTCACATGTCATAGCTCCTTTGTTACCTTTGGCATCTGAAGTCCCTTTCTAATGTCCTTGTGTCCGTGTTATGTGTTTATCTCTGTAAGCAAAGGATAGGATGCTCTGTGGACAATAAAATTCTACAAAGCATCCACATAGTCCACAAGAACTAGTGAACTAGTGAATCTTACCCTAGGCAAAAAAATTTCCTTGTGAAAGGTTTTATTTGTGAAAGAGTTAGTGTGAGTTAAACATTAATTTCTCTGTTTGTGTCCGTTAGGGCTGATCTGAATCTTAATGAACACTGGAGAGTTAACAGATGCTTCATTGATGTATATTGTACCTGTTCCTTTCAATCATTAGTGTATAAATTCTAGAAAATAAATGGAAATGAATCAAAGTAGAAATATGAGTCTGCAAAAGAAGTTGTGTTGTTTGGTAACATAGACCCTGTGCCTGCCAGATGTTGATCAGGAACCTTATATTCTGTGTGGCATTTGAGTTAGAAGATAACTATTATCAGAGGTTTGCATGAAGTTTATCAGGCAGTTGCATGAGCTGGCTGAATGACTGGTTACAGATATTACTGGCTCCTACATCCTCCTCTCTTGAGCCATTCCCTCTGGAAAGCTCCTTTCTGCAGAGCATGATTATTTCTTATTTCTACTGTGTTATACACACCATTAATCTTCCTTCCTTTCCTAGTTATTGCTGTCACCTCCTTTTGTAGCTGGAAGGGGCTTAGAACTGACAAACAAGAAAACTCCTGTCCTGTAATCTGCTGACACTACAGCATATCTGTTTCTAGCACGGCAGCTTCAGGGGCTGTGCTTCCTCATGGACATCAACTGAGGAAGATTAAGAGTAAGAAATTCCCTCCTAACTCATCAGATAGGAAGCGTTGGAGGAAACAAAAATTTATACACATAGAAGTAGATGTTGTCTGTAGTGGAAGTAGTTTCTTGCTTGTTGAGTTGCTGAGTGTGTTTTAGCCTTGCTTCATGGACTCAGAGATTTATTTGAAGTTTCTAAAGGCATGTAGAGTAGAGGTCTAGAAGTTGTGAGAGCCTGAGATAGGCAGCAGAAGGCGGAAACTTTTGTTCAACCTCTAATTATGCTTTTATTTTCTCCAAATACTTCCAACAGATGTTAATATATCATGAATGAAAAGCAATAATCATCTGGGAGATGGGAATAGTAATATCATGCTATATGATATAAAAGGTTGGCTTAAAGTAGGTAGTGAGAGACCAAGGTAAGGTGCTTTAAGGCTGGCCAGGAAATACAAAGGAAGCAGAAAATTAGACACATCTTGTTTGATACAACTCAGAGAGGTGCACAGGAGTCAGCAGTCACAGCAAGACCCATCAAAGGGAAGCTGTCAATGTGATCTGAAGCAGAAAGAAGCATTTCTATGTTTTATAAACGGACAGATTTTTTTTTTGCTCTTGGCATACATTACTTCACTGTCCCATGTCCTTTATATGTGTGTGCTGATCCAACTTCTTCTGAAATGTGTGTCATCTTCCAGGAGTTTATGAACATCTGTGGTTACTGAGAGTAGCTGCTACTAATTTAGGCAATGCACTCCAAGAGGTTCCCTGGGTTTCACTAGAGAAGGCACAGGAACAAAATCAACATATTGATAGCTGTTCTGTTGATTTATGTTTTCTTGAAGAAAGATGCAACTTAAGCTTGCCGGCTGCTGTCTTTACATGGAAAAAACCCGCAACATTGCAGCAACAATAATTTTGTGATTAATTTTAGAGGACATATCTGTTATTATTTTTTAAGTGATTTTCGTCTCCCTTTATTTTTCTACATTTCTCTGTGTGCATCATCTCTCTCCGATCTGAGAGCACAGCAGATGACAGCTCAGTGATACTTTACTGATGTACTAGGGAGTGTCACTGCTGTCTAGGCAAAATGTATTTTTCCATATGCTTAATCTAAAAACACTCTGTACTGTATATATTTCCTGTGCTTAGTACACCTGCTTCTTGTCAAAAGCCAGCAAAAGGTAGAAATATGCTTGCTGTCTACAGTGGATGTTTTGCTTGGATGAATGCTAATCAAATGATTACATTCAGGCCAAGTTTCTCTTCAATGCTTCAGCAGAGTGTTACAGCCCAGCTACAGGGGATTACTAATCAACAGGTTTTGGATGAGCATCAGGTAACTGAAGACCTCTTTTGACAAAAGATTATTAGGCATTATATTGCTAATTATGACCAATGGGATTGTATGCTTAGAAATCCTTTCTATACTAAAGCATGCCACTTCATATTGTTTTGGCACTTCAATGCAAACAGGCAAACTGAAACCTGGAAAACCTCCATGAGCTCCTGGAAAATAAGTTTTGCTTCTAATCTAGACAAGAGCTTAGCAGTGGTACATAAATTGACACATCAAAGACCCTAGGATGATCCTTCCATATGGAGAAATGCCCTACAAAGATGGTCAGACTAATTCAGGGCTGGGCTGGTGATGCCAGGATGATTTTTTTGCCTTTTATTATATATACCCCTTTTATATACCTTTTATATAATTTTATGTATTTTTAGTGCTTTTAGCCCACATATTTGTAATTCTTTAAGTCTGATAACTCAGCTAGACCTAATATTCTATTAAGCCGAGAAACCAAACATTCTGGAAGCTTCACAGTTAGAGGTCAAAAAGACCCAGACACCAAGGTCCTCTCTAGAACATATTCTGTAAACTAAGATAAGCCCATCCAAGGGAAACGTTCCTTTGATGAGGGGTTCACTCGAGCCTCTCTCATTGGGGAATCTTTGATAGATATCCTAATTTGCCAGGCCTATAATTGTGTGTGCATTTTCGGTGTGTCGTTCAGCGCATTCCACTTGGATGTAGTGCACTTGAGGATCCTTAAACAAATATCGAGGTAAAACCCCTTTTTCCCCTCTAAACGTGTTTGGCTTTTGATTTTAAAACCAGGAAAAGGCAACGGTGGGAGCAGTGACATTGGGCTAGCACGGTGCTTTGTTTGGCCAAATGCTCTTATAAACCCAGGCACATTAACCCATGCAAAACACTATGTTAGCCTTATTCTTGAGCCTGACCCTGGCCTTCTGCTTGGTTTCTGAATGGCATTGCAGTGTCACAGTCCTAAACACAGCTGAAGGGCTCAAAAGACCTGTAGGCCCACCAGACAGTCTTTTTTGAAAAGCAGTTATTGAAATTTAACCTTAAAAAAAATTTAGAGATCTAAAAAATTGTGATTTAAAAGGCAAATGGAATGTGTATGCTTCTGCTGGGGCAGAGAGACCAGGCCATTTTTAAGAGTTCTCTAAAGAAATGTTTGCCCTTTCAGGCTTGTCAACAGGACACAGAACAGTAGATCATCACTTCAAATTTTGTTTCACTGAAAGTCAGTGGTACCATTCTAATCTGTTTCTGATGAATTGATGAAATCACACATCAAGTGAATTTCTGTCCACACTGACGTTGACACCAGAAAGAATCTATGCTGGCAGAGGCAGAGAAGACAGAAAGTAAAATGGGTGGAGATATTGAATTATTCTACTGTAGATGTCAAAGAGTTATTTGCTTTAAAAACACTATGCCAACCAAAGTAGTAACATTCCCAAGCAAGGCATATGGGAAAAAGGCCTGTGGTATTTCACTGAATCTCTGAAGGGCAGAGTCTGTGGGGTCTTACCCTCTGAAGAGCAAGCTGTGGCACCACTTGCCATTGGTCCATCAAATACAAACCACATATTCTGTCTCAGAAAGTTCTCCATTTGAAAACTTTTGGGTCTTCTGAGAATATTCTAGAGAAATGTTGGTAAATGCCTGCTCTGTTCCTCCATAAACATTTTGACCACTATCAGAGAAAGAAAATGGATGAGGTGGCTCTTTCATTTGGTCCTTTCACCTAAGCCAGGATACAAGGTTTAACTTTCATATGTCCATTAGCTCCTAAGATACTCAATTTGCCATTTGACATAGCACTGTTCAGATAAAATTGTAGGCTATCCAGAACAGTCAATTATTAAAATGATCTCTCATCATTATTGTTTTCTGATATAGGTGATATAAACTATGCTGCTGGTGTTATGGAAAAGTTTATTATCCATGTTTTTGTCTCTAGGGTAAAATAGTAGTTCAGAGCATTAGATAGCAGGTTGGGAAGCTAAGTATTAGTTTCAGATATGTTACTGATTTCTAATACAGCCCCAAGCAAAATACTTCCCTGTGCTTTTTCTTCTGTAAAATCATAATAGTGACAGAGTTCTGTGAAACCATTTGGCCATATTAAAATGGAAAGCACTGTTTGATAGCTTAGAGCTTGTTATTATCACCATGCAGAATGCAGGACCAGCAAAATTAGAGCATCATGAAATGCCTGCTGTTCTCACTTACGTAACTTATTCCATGAACTCCAGAGCATTTCCATCTCAAGATGCAGATGGAATCAAATTAGAAAAGATGAACCTTCCATATCTCTCTTGGGTTCTGGATCAAAATGGTACAGAAGCCCCAGGAAATCATAGCAAGGCTTATTGCCTTTGTTCCTGTGGGATACTATCATAATTCAACCAGTGTCACCCAGGGGTCTGTAGGTCAATTTAGCCCACCATAGAGTCACAGAATTGTTAGGGTTGGAAGGCACCCCTGGAGATCATCTAGTCCAACTCCCCTTCCAAGGCAGGGTCACTTGGAGCACATTACACAGGGACATGGCCAGGTGGATTTTGAATATCTCCAGACAGGAAGACTCCACAACGTCCCTGGGCAGCCTGTTCCAGTGCTCTGACACTCAATGTAAAGAAATTCTTCCTCGTGTTGAGGTGGAACTTCTTGTGTTGTGGCATTTGCTCCTTTTCCTGTCGCTGGGCACCACTGAGAAGAGTCTGGCACCATTCTCTTGGTATCCACCTCTGAGATATTTATATGCACTAATGAGATCCCCTCCCGGTCTTCTCTTCTCTAGACTGAACAGGCCCAAGTCTTGCAGTCTCTCCTCATAAATGAGATGCTCCAGGCCCTTAATCGTCTTTATGGCCATCTGCTGAACCCTCTTCAGTAGCTCCTTGTCTTTCTTTTACTGGGGAGCTCAGAACTGGACACAGTATTCCAAACGTGGCCTTGAGATGGCCAAGTAGAGAGGGAGGATCAGCTCCCTCAATCTGCTGGCCACACTCTTCCCAATGCACCACAGGATACCACTGGCTCTCCTGGCAGCAAGGGCACACTGCTGGCTCATAGCCAACTTGTCATCCACCAGGAACCCTAGGTCCTTCTCCACAGAGCTGCTCTCCAGTAGGTCAGGCTCCAACCTGTACTGGCACTTGCAGTTATTCCTCCCCAGGTTCAGGACCCTACACTTGCCCTCATTGAATCTCATTAGGTTTTTGTTTGCCCAACTCTCCTGCCTATCATGATCCTGCTGAATGGCAGCACAGCCTTCAGGTTACTCAACCATTCCCCCCAGTTTGATATTACCAGTGAACTTGTTCGGGGTATGTTCGATCCTTTTTTCCAGAGCATTGATAAACAAGTAGAATAAGGCTGGACCCAGTACTGATCCCTGGGGAAAGCTGCTGACTAAAGGCTTCCAACTGGATTCCACTCCACCATCATGACCCTCCAAGCTCTGCCATTTAGCCATTTCTTGATCCACCTTACTGTCCATTCACCTAACCCACATTTCCTGGGCTTATCTAAGAGGATGTTGTAGGACAGTGTCAAAAGCCTTGCTGAAGTCAAGGTAGACAACAGCCACTGCTCTCCCCTCCTCAACCCATCCTGCCACGGCCTCACAGAAGCCTACCAGAATGGTAAAGCATGATTTGATGAATTTGTGCTGGCAACTTCTGATGACTTCTTTTCTTCTGCATGCTTGGTGATGACCTCCAGAATGATCTGTTCCATCACTTTTCCAGGGATGGAGGTGAGGCTGACTGGACAGTAGTTTTCTGAGTCCTCTTTCTTGCTCTTTTTGAGGACTGGACTAACATTAGCCTTCCTCCAGTCAGGCATCTCTCCCATTCTCCATGATTTTTCAAAGATCATGGAGACTGGCATAGCACCAAGATCTATCAGCTCCCTCAGCACCCATGCGTGTATCCCATGAAGGCCCATGGATTTTGGCCTTGTGACTGCCCTTAGATTTCTAGTTCTTGTTTATTCTCCATGCTATGTATGTTTGTGTACAAGCACTTTAGAGTGGTAGTCAAGAATCCAAGTTTCCCAGGAGGGATGTGAGAGGATTCACCATAGCCATAAACACCCTCGATGTGGTTAGCGTTTTGATCCTCATCTTGAGAGAAAGCCAAGGAATATCTGTCACTGCCCTTGTTGGCCTGGCTTACTTCCCAGCAAGAAGAAGTGACATGAACATCGCCACTTCAGACCTCACCCCTCAAGTTCAAACCAAAACAACCAGCCAAAAGGGGAAAGTTGATCTTCACCTCGGTATCTCCCTGGCAGTCCAACTTCCCATACAGGCAGCACTGCTGCTCCAAGTCCCCAGAGCTTTCTTTCCTCTCAGTCACTTCAGGGACTGAGTTCTCTCTTGTATTTGCTGTAACTTCCAGGCATCTCTGCTTCATTCTTTTCATAGCAATTGTTTCTATTTGTAGGGTGATGTTCCTTTTGGGCCAATGAGGCTGTTTAATGAGAAGATAATCTTGTTCCTTCATAAGGAAAAATTACTCAGCATTACAGTTTATCCAGAGAGCAAACAGATTGTCAAAAAATAGCATATTATGCCCTAAATAATTAAATAACCACAGAGATATTTGCCATTCTGCTATTCAACAGATTGGTGTCAGCTAAGAAGGCAGATATCTTATTAGAAATGATGTTTCTCTTCTAAAGTGAAGTTACAGAAGAAAAGCAATTGTCAAAATGGCAGAGCAGCATTCCATATTTTTGTCTCTGTGACTTCCTGAGCTAATTTGTTCCATTTATAAGTTACACAATGATTTTTCTAAATGCCAACACTGCAACCCTGCAACCTCAGACTTAGAAAATTGCACCAAGATTCCTCTGTTTCTCTTGTGCTACTACCAGAGAAGATAGTGTGATCACTATTAAGCTGACAGGTTTGTTGATGAACAAAACAGAATAGGAATTTTCTCACTTCTCATAACAATAGTGGCTCAGATAGCTGAGCATAGTGGTGGTGGGGGTTTTTTGTTATTGGTTTCTTTGGTTTTGTTTTGGTTTTGGTTTTTTTTGGTTTTGTTGGTTTGGTTTTGGTTTTGGGGGGAAGGAGTTGGTTTCTTTACTCATCTATGTGCCAGCAGCAGTGGAAGATAGGAGCGGTAGGAGGAATACAGTGCTTCTTCCATAATAGTGCATATTATTGCTTCAATGAATAAAAAGCTGGGATGGCAGAGATATTTATTTGGCACAGTAAATAGATAAACTGGACAATAGTGAGTGTTTGGAATTTAATGCAAGAAGATGCTCTTCCAAATATTCAGTAAGATATTTAAATATTAATAATGCTTAGAAAGTGTCTGTGTTACTCATGTAGATTTGAAAAGATCCCAAACCTATATGTGAGCATGTGTATATGTTGTTTCCTACTCCTGGTAGATTTTCCTTCTCAATCTTTCATGTCTTTCATTTACAGTAACAGGTTTCAATTCAATCCTTGTTTAGATTTGTTGCCTTGCAAGCCATCATAACCAGAAGCACTTTCTGTGTCTCACTGGAAGGAGGGACTGTGAGACCATGATATACCCAGCATGTGTTTTTTCATTAGTGTCAAATTGTGAGCTATATGACCTTAAAACTGCTCACAAACACACACACCCCACAGTTGCAGACACTCCAGCTAAAGTAATATTTAGAGGTGTACAAAATGTATAAGCACTGACTTTCTATCACTCCTAGAACTGTGGACATAACTAAATCAACTGGCTTCACAGGCATAAGAGACACAAAAAAATTGTAGCAATAAAGATTTTATTACTTTAAAGTATTTCTAGAATAACCTTTTCCCCTCTCTCTTAAAAGGGAAGTAAATGGAATATGTGATAGTGTGGAAAGAGTGTTTTATGGACATGCTTGAGTAAGGCAGCCATTTCAAAGTCATGCCAATAAAAGGCCAGCTTCTGCTACCATTACTCATTTGTACAGTCCTAATGACTTCGATACAATGATATGCTTGAGCAATTTGAGCAGGATTTAGTACAAAATATTAATTTCAGAATGGTTTATTGGAAATTAGAAGGTTTTATCTATGCTATAAATAATATTTTGGGCTATGAAAAATGAATTGACATTTTAACATCTAATTCACGTTGCTAAATAATGAACACCTTTCAGACTACTTGTTTACTTTTTTCCTTCTGTCTGCTGTGCCTGAAAGTGGACCACTCTGCTTTACTTTAGATTTTCAATCAATATCACTTTCCTGTTTCCAGTTCAGTTATGGATGCTTGAAAGTCAGAGTAGTTACTTTTGTCAGCTTCTTTTCACGACTTTTTTTCTCTTCATCTTGATATTGAAATATTTTCCAATAAACCCCAGCCATAGAACATCTGTTTTGAATAAACCTTTCCCTTGGGACCTTATCTGGCCTTTGTAAAAAGCCTTTTGTTGGTCCCTGGTTCATCTTTCTGATGCCGTCACCAGTAGTACAAGTAATAGGGGAGAGCACATTGTCCATCTCCAGCTCCAAGACTGCTGAGACCTGATTTGGTCCCCACAGGGACTAAATGGTCCCTGGGATCCCGGAAACACCAACCCATGCCATGATCCAGCCACGTGTTCTCATCATCAGGCCACCCTGGAGCTTTTCCTGCTTTGTGCCTAGTTGTGGAGGCTCAAATAGAGACCACAGAGGTGACATAGAGTTTTCCAAAGAACGTTTCTGTGTGCTCTTGGCTCCCTGAGAGTAATGACACAGCTGAAATACCATGGTGAAAAAGAGATTTCATACAGCTGAGGGAAAGTTTCAATGAACTGCTTCTCTGTGTTTCACTCTCCCAGTGAGAAACTGATTTGTGACTAGGCCTCAGAACAACTATGGTAATGAAAACACTGATAGTAATGACAATAACAGTTGGTGCTTAGCAATTCCTGTATTCAAGCACTTCCAACAAATCTAAGGCTGACATTCCTCAATCAATATGCACAAATGTTTAAATGAAGAATCCCATAATTGGTTTTCTTGTCTCATCATTCTTAACCAATCGAACTGCTGTGCCACCAGTTCCTGTTATCAGACACTTGCCAGTCATAAGCAATCAGTCAGGTGCTTCACAATTAGCAAGGAAAAAATATGCAATTTCTTTGTGTTGCTACCAGATGTTTAAAGCCAAGAATAGGATAAGCCAGAAAAGTGCTCCACCCTCAGAGTGCTTCAAGTCAGTCTCCTGTAGCTTAGCTTGTTGTCTTGGCTATGCCTTGTAATTTTCTGCAATAACACAAGAAGAGTGAGAGTTAGCTACTGCTGTCTTTGTCTGCCTTTGCATGGAAGTTAGATTATTCTCTGCATTCAGTTTACTTACAAGGATTTGGTGCTGAGATCCTTCAGAACAAGTGTGTTAGAAAAGCAAGAAAATTATGTCAGAGGAATTTTCTTTCACAAGATAAAAACCCACTAGTGTAAGGAAGGAAACAGTCCTGGAAGCATCAGCACAGGCAACTAACCCTCTCCAAAGTAATTGTTGGACAGAGTATTTGTTGTACTTTATCAGGCTGGCACTAGGGGTTTTCTTTTGAGCAATTTTCCATCTGCACAGGTGGGTAACTGAGATTAGAGTAAGTGTCTGGTCTGTGTAATTGAGTCTGTGCTACTTATTAGCATTACTTAGAGCTCTCAATTGCAACTGAAGGTCTGTTGCCTGTGCTCTGGTTCACATGCAGAGAGAGAGCCAATGCTTCAGAGCTTTCCCAAGTCTGCTTACCCAAGGCACAAGAGGGATGGTAGCAGAGAGAATGGTCCAGAGCTGTGGTTAGCACAACGGGCAGATGAGTAGCAAAGAAGAGAAGAGGCCCAGATCTCATGACAGTTATGACTTCACATTAGAGCATGACACATTTTGTGGCTTGATGGTATCCATCACTGTGTCATATTTTCCACAACAAAACTCCAAACCATAAAGAACTTGGGAGTCTGTGTCAGCTGTGAAAGAGCAGCGTATTAATTTACCCTCTTTGGTCTTTCTAGGATAAAATACAGCCCGTTTCCAGACATCTGGAACTGCTACACCTGAAGTTAAAAAACCTGAAAGCTTATTGAATCTCAACCAAATGCTATCCATGCCTGTTTTGGATAATCTTCATTGTCCTAAAAATTTTAATTTTTTTAAATTATGGGAATGTGGAAAGGGTGAATGAGATTAAAATATTTGCAGTTTGTTGCCAAAACTACATGCTAACCACCAGTATTTAACATCTCATGGTTTGTGTGATAAATTAAACGTTAATGTTTTACTGTTTTTCTTGGGATTGAGATGCATTGTTTCTCTCCCTCCAAATATGAAACACTTTGTCTTGATATTTAACTTTTTTATTTTTCCCTGACTTCTTTTTTTTTTTTTTTTAAATAATCTAGCACGCTTAAAGAGAAAAGAGAAGAAAACTTGCCATGTGGGTGTTGACAGGTTGCTTGTTGCTCATTTGAATAAGTGCAATCAATAGTGCAAAACTGTCTTTCAGAGCCTGGGTGAGGGAGCATCACTGTTTGAGAAGAAACCTGAAGTGAAAGCAGTTCCCCTCCAAGGGAGTGTGTCCCGTAGTGTGTCTCAAAGCATACAACAAACTCTAAACATATTAAGAGATGGTACATTAATAAGGATTAAATAAGGATGGAGAAACTCTTTGTATTCTCTTCCCTTTGCACAATGTTGCAAAACTTTTAGCATCTCCACATCCTGAACCTGGCTCTTATCTAAATTCCTTGGGAAGAACAATGACAGGGATCTTTGCTTAGTGGCCTGGGTGAAATGTTATTTAGTATCCTCTGGAGCCAAGGCTGAAGTTTTAGAGGTGTCAGTGGGCTTCAGGGAATTCTTTGAGAAATTAATTTTTCAGCCATCAACTGTAAAGGTGAGTGCACACTGTTACACAGCTACATCACACCAGTATTGAGGAAACACACGAGTAGAGAACAGATAGATAGATGGGTCCTTTGCATCTCTATAGAATACAGAATTTAAAACCCATGCCCAGGGATGCTTGAAAACAGGGAGATATTCTGGTTACTTCTCTGGAACAGCCACCCTACAGCACACTGCTGTACTGCATGTCTGCTGGCAGCAAGGCGAAACAATGTGAGCCCTGTTTGCTGAAGCACCCTCACAGGTGCTACCGGCATAGAGATCCAACTCTGTTTGGATTAGTAGCCTGGGGAGTCAAGTAGTGCTGTGAGAATGCCATATCTGAAGCACGAGACAGGAGGAAGAGGTCAGAGAAAAAGGGAAAGTGGGGACTATTAACAGCTTTAGAAAGGGCTCCCACCTGAAGTCCCACTCTTTCTGGAATGGGATCTTGTTAATTCAACTCATTGGAGCATAACACTATTCATAGTACTAAAAAATCATACTGCAAAGGACTATTGAGCATTTCTTCAGTAAGAATGGGCATTTTCACGTAGATAATAAAGCATAATCATTTTACTCAACTTAAAAATTATTACATTGACCATGAAGGTGATCATATTCACTTTTTTCTGAAATAGAGGACTTCCAATTTTGTGTGTGCACTGTTTTGGTAAATGCTACCGGTTTGGTGGTTCAGCAAGAGACCTGTCTGTAAATATTTTGGAAAAGCATAGGTTTTCATCTTTTCTGGGAATAATATGCAGTAAACAAGATACAACTCTATGAGAGACACTTGAGAAAAATATATATGGCTGTCTTAAGCACTGTAAATAGTATTACCGAGGGGATGGACTATATGAACATCAGGTGTGAATCAGTGTAGCTGTTCTTATGTTCCTATTGGCCAAAGTAGGAAGAAGCAGCTTCTCCCCCCAGAGCACCTCTTAGCTGTAACAGTCAAATTAATTTTTAAAAAAACTCTTTTTGCTATTCAGCACAAAATATGTTTAGTACCTCCCTATTTCTCAATTATCTTTCACTATCTCTGCACACTGCAGTAGGGTGTATCTGAATCCGATGTACCAGACTATGCTCTCGGGCATTTTGAAATCCCATGAAAATACTTTTCACAGGAGACGTTGAGTTTATTTTTAAAGAGTTTCCTGTGAAAATGCAATGCAAATGATTCATATAGTTGGTGGTAAATGCTGACAGGAAAATATTTGTTTGTATAAAGCCAGGAACTTTCCACTAAGGGAAAGCTACTATGACTTCGACATTTTTCTTCTGTCTCCCTCGGCACACTAGCAGGGCTTGGCATTTTTCTTGACAAGTTTCAATGCTTTTGGCAAACACCGATCAGCTAAAAATTATGTTGTCACTTAGAGGTTGGTATGACAGAAAATCATTGCTCTTTTATTTTTAGGGAAAACCAATGCAAGGCGAATTAAATTATTTCCCTAAGGTCAAGGGAAAAGGCAGGAAAGAATCCCAATTAGAATATAATTCTGAAATAGCTCCTAGTGTTTTGAAATCTGTTTTCTGAAGACCCAAACCCCAATGGTACAGAAGGTCAGGAGATCTGTGGAGTGGGATCTGCTTTCAGAAGGCTGGTCTGGGTTTCTCCTTTCTTTCCTTCTGTGTGACTGGTAACTCTTGGAACCTCCAAAATCTGATTGCCAACATTTTCCCAGTGTTTTCAGCAGGGATTTCAGCTGTGATGAACCAGCTGAAGCATTCTGTTGATGAGAAATTCTGTCAAAACACCTCCCAGAGGCTTTGGGCCAGTCTGTTTGCACAGTGCTGTAGTCATATGAGGCTCAGTCCCCACGCTCAAGAGTGAATGAAAGAGCTCTCTTGAAGAGTTTGAAAAAGCATCTTCTCCACCTCCTATCAGAAACTTGTTAACAAGGATTGACAATATCCATACAGATCAAATTCAAGGTCAGTGACTGCAAGTGGGTGGTTCCTGTGGGCTGTCTTGAAGAACAGTGAAGAAGCTTTTTCCCAGATGGCATGCTGAGCAAACTACCTCTCAGAGCTTTAAGGCTGGTGAGTTCGGAATTTTATGTCGTATTGAAGTTTGTGGCTCTGGACAAGAAACAGCATCATGAATGGGCAGACAAGTGATGCTGGTGTGCCTTCAGGGAGGAGTAACAGCGCTGCAGGTCAGATTTGCATCATTTATGGTATAACATTAAAGAAATATAATTAAGCTATGAAGCCAGAAATCATCAGCTCTTTTGCTCCTTGAAGAGAATTTTAGTGCTGCTGAAAGTAGCAGATTGGCAGTCCCTAAGTCTAGAGTCAAAGGGCAGGTACTTCATGAACAGCAGCAATATGTTCTTGCTCTCTCTGAAGACTTCTAGGGAAATGAGACTGCTTACTTACAGTCTTTTCCAGTTTCTTTGTTTGCTATTGAGACTGCCTTCAGGGTAGTCCATTTTAGTGTTGGTTTTCGTGTGTGCATGGAGTACATTAGTTGAATCCAAGCCTGCTCTAAAACCTGTTTGCATGGATGGACAACTCTTCATTGGTATAGAGGAAATTTGTCTGCAGGTCTATCAATGATGATGAGAATCATTCGACTTATGGCCTCTGAAAACATCCATGTGAGAGCACCATCATCAGCTGTGATTGCTGTCTCCTGGAGGACCCACAGCCCAAGCATCCGTCTGGCCTCCTATCAGGTCCACCAGAATGAATCCCGCTTTTAATTGTAAATCATCTCATCACATGCCTCTCAATCTCACTCAAATGATTGCAACTGATAAGGAGATGTCTACACAACACTAAATACCATGAACAGACTACAAACCAATAATGCTAATTCCTGAAATTCTTGACCTTTCTGGAAATGCCAGTAATAGATGGCAGATTCCAAGTGCCTTGAGCGTATTTTCTGCCTCCAGCTATTTCCCTAGATACGTGTGGGATACACAGGGCATGGGAGAGTACCCATCAAGCCTAGAAATGTCACCTTTTTCAAGACAAGTAACAAAGTAATAAAAGATATAGGCATGTATGACTTCATTAGACACTGATTTTCAAAATTTTGTGAGTATGCGAACAACACATACTTTGTGGGATCCCTTGTGCTCAAAATCTAGTTCAGCAGCTGGGCAGTGCAGGTTGAAAAATGTGTTACCAGTAAGTAGTTTTTGCCACACTTTTTTATTGCAGGACCATTTCTGACTAGTCTGTGGAAACCTATTTTTCCTTTGTATGTATAACAGACATCTTTCCTCTTTCTGAGAATATTTCCAGAATCCATAATTTCATTTTAGAGTTTTCATTAAATTTCTTACTTGTCTTATTCTCTTCCCTTCTCTGTTGGATCTCTTATTGCAAGTTGATTTACACTTACTCATCAGGTCCATGTAGATAGCTGTCATATTCCTTTTTCATTGGTGGATTTACAACCTCCATTGTCACTTTAGGGTTTTTGTTTTGCTTGGAAGTAAGGACCACTTGTAAGGTTCTTATGGGCTAACTCTAGGAAATACAAATTGGAACAGGTTTCCCAGACAGGTGGTAGATGCCCCATCCCTCCGAATATTCAAGGTCAGGTTGAATGGGGCTTTGAGTGATATGGTCTAGTGGAAGATGTCCCCGTTTATTGAGGAGAGGTTGGAATAGATGACTTTTTAGGTCCCTTCCTACCCAAACCATTCCATGATTCTATAATTCTAAGTCTTTACTTGGCTTATAGACCATAAAATTATATATGGATCTGTGTGAAGGGTAGCAGGACTTTGCTTCCTAATACTTACAATACACTTCCTCAGCCTCCAAATTCTATTACATTTTGATGTCGCACAAGGAAGAATACGTGGAGGGAACCCATCCCAAACACAATGCACAGAGATCTGTTCAATTGGAGGCACCAAATACTGTAGGACACAGTGGGTTGACGCAGTGACACAGCTTTGTCTGGGGTGACAGGAGGAGAGGGTGAAAGAGAGGAGCCAGCATTACAGTACCAGCAATGCCGCACATCAAGTGTGGTGTGTTTGTAGAAACACAGAGGGGATTTCGGTCTCTAGTTCTGCAACTTTAAGCAGTGACATATTTGCTGAGACAACTGGCAAAAGCTGTAACACAACAGGCCTGTTTTAACTGGATTTTTTATTGGCTGTTTCGGTTTTCTACCAGGCAACTGTCACATCACACGCCAATGCACCAAATTCATTGGGGAATTTTTACCCTGTAAACATTGCAGCACTTGCTCTTTTCCTTTACACATAGAAAAAACAGTTGCACTTAGCTCAGTTTCAGAGAAAAGTAACTTATCAATTTCCACCTTGATGAATAGCTCTCTTTTTCCACCTGATTGCTGCAGGTGCAGCTCCAATGGGATGGCAGGAAACAAAGAAGAGTGGAAAAGTGAACACATATATTTTCCTCTTTGTTTTTTCCTTAAGTACTTAAAAGCAGGATCTAATGCCAAGTTCTAAAATAAAGGTCTCGTAGAAAGAGTGGCTGTCAGCCACTCTGAAATAAATCCACCTGTTCAGTCATCACTTCAAGAAAGTGTTGACAGCACTACAGGGAATTTAAATATCAAATGATGGTTGTGTTCACCTGACAAACTTAATTTTTAGGACTGTCCCTAAGGAGCTTCTAGAGATCTTAAACTTGCTGAAGAACAACATATCGAGCTCTACCTAAGGGCTGTTAATACTCAAATTGAGGTCTAGGTGGCAATGCTTGTGCAGGAGACAATCTGTCATTTGTTATCAGGCAGAGTGACAGATGTGAATGCAAAATAAGAATAGAGAGATCTGGTTTTTGAGGGCTTTTCAGCTAACAGAAAGCACTGATTCTGGTTCCCTCAGAGATTCTGCTTGAGTCTTAAAAAGCTTTTGCTTAAGGTTGTGGTTGAAATCAACCTTGCACTTGTCAATATTCGAGTGTGCCGTATAAGGCTGTGTTTCCCTAATGCTATTGGGAGAGGGGCACAGTCTTCTTGTGAAATGTGGTGTCAGGAGGGAAAAAATGAAAATTAAATCTCTTTCACTCTTGGTTAAGTGTTGTCATTACAGCTCTCCTCGCCTATTTTGTCATGTGAGTGAAAATTAATTAATATTTTTAATCCTTTGTATGTCTCAATTTCAACCATAGAAGTAATAGAATTTACCTGCAGTCTTTGCTGCTGTATGTGCAACCCTCAAAACTGTGCAGTGTGTGAAAAATGAAAAGTGAAAAATACCCCAAATGGTCACGTAATGTATTTAGTCAAAAAATTCACGAAGTTTTTATGAAGTATCAGATTGTCAAGCTTTCACAGCAAAATAGTCACTACAGAAAACCTAACGTGCTTCTTGCCAGTAATGTCCTTGCAACTAAATCCCTTCACAGGCATATTACTTCCTGCAGATCAGCGGAATAGGTAATTTGAGACCTCCAGAGCTACTCGAATGAATCTGGCTGAAAGATTAAAACCTTGCCACTGGAGCAAATTCTGTGCCTCATCCCGTACTGACCTAAGTGATAATGTAGTATTTTAATGCGTAAAGATTTTACTTAAGGGCAGCTGGCTGAAATTTACTCATCCTCTTGGGAAGAGTAGAGTAGTTTAGGAAGGATTTGGTCTTTTTTCTACTTGTTTTGTCTCTCAGTATGGGATAGAGGATTACTCTGCACCAGAAGTAGACAGTACTGTTGACTAACATTATAGAGAAGCCACAGTTCTTTTCCCTAGTAACTGCAGGAGGCTTAAATGTAAAGGTCAGAACTTTCCTTTTATGATGAATCTCTTGCTTTTTAGTGGACTGTTGAAGGATTCACTGTCCAGCCTGTCTGTTAATACTTAAGCCGAACACACACACCTCCTGCTTCTTTTCTCAAGGTCACGCAGTTATATTCAGGGAGCTACACAAGGAAGTTCTACAAAGCCCTTTTTCATATTAGAAGACTGTCCTGTAGCTGCTCTCTCTGTTCACAAAACTCCCTGAAACAGAAAGCCACTTCTAGTAAAGCTGTGGGGAATAGTATAAACGCACCAACATAAAATAAATTTCAACCTCCCCAATTAAAACTGGCACATGGACATGCAACTTATTAAGATGGAAAATGAGGCAGTTAGAAGGCAAATATTAGTGTTGCTGCTGTAAGAATAAAATGAAAAATGTACATTGGAGAAATGCCTGTTTACCTTTTACTTTACTAGGACATAACAGTCAGATCTGGCTGGATTCTTGTCTAACTTCTGGCAGCTGAGAGCACGGTAGTCACTTGAGCCTATGTCTGTTGTCTCAGGATGGAGATAAATATCTTCAGATCATAATTCAGTTTTGAGGTGTGGTGAAAAGTCTATCTCCTTCCACTGACCACCAAGAGTGACCTTGGAGTTACTATACACTGAGCCTGACTTCCTAAGGATAGCCTCAAGAGTTAGATGGAGTTGTACAGATTAAAGCCAACTGGAGTTTCACCTACTGATAAGATTAAAATTAATTGTTCTGTTTCTAGAGGGGCAATTTCTTTCACAGATCATAGAATGTTTTAGTTCTGAACATGAACTCTGGTCTTCTGTCTGTATTAGAGATGCTCCCTGTTATCTGCACTTGAAAAATAGAATGGATGGGAAAAAAAATAGAAATTAAACATGTAAACAAAGACACAGAGGAAGTTTGATTTGGAATAAAATGTAATGAAACATTGTTGTGAACTTTCAAGAAACTACTGAAAATTGATTAACAAATCATTATTTTTATTAAATGTATCATGTTTTTTCACCTCAGACAGTTATTTGCTATTTAAAATTGCAGGAACAGGGCCGACCAATCTTTAAAAAAGATGAGAACTCATGAAATAAAGAATTATAATTATAATAATGAAGACTTGGTGTTCAATAATCTGAAACCAAAACACAAATAATAATTTTTGAGAAGTCACAATACATCAGTCAGTCAGAATAAATACCAGTGCCATATTGAATTGTAAAATTGTTAAGGTTGGAAAAGATCTCTTAGACCATTGAGTCCAACTGTTAACCCAGCACTTCTGAGTCCAGCATTAAACCAGGTCCCTAAGTGGCACATGTACATGTCTTTTAAATACCTCCAGGGATGGTGACCTAATTCACTTCCCTGGGCAGCCCCTTCTAATGCTTGAAGAACTTTTCAGTAAAGAAATTTTCCCTAATATAAATCTAAACTGTCCTGGCACAACTTGGGGCCATTTCCTCTTATCCTGTCACTTGTTACCTGGGAGAAGAGACCAACTCCCACCTGGCCACTGCCTCCTTTCAGGCAGGAGCAATTAGATCCCCCTCTGAGCCTCCTTTTCCCCAGGCTAAGCAACCTCAGCTCCCTCGGCCTCTCCTCACAGGGCTTGTGCTCCAGACCCTTCACCAGCTCCGTTGCCCTTCTCTGGACTCGCTCCAGCATCTCAATGTCCTTCTTGCAGGGATCCAAACCTGAACACAACACTCACAGTGTGGCCTCACCAGTGCCGAGTACAGAGGGATGAACATGGCCCTGGTCCTGCTGGCCACACTGTTTCTGATACAGGCTGGGATGCCATTGGCGTTTTTGGCCACCTGGACACACACTGGCTCACGTTCAGTTGCTGTTGAGCAGCACCTCCAAGTCCTTTTCCAGTGAGCAGCTTTCCCAAGCCTGTAGAATTACACGAGGTTGCTGTGACCTAGAGGGAGGACCCAGCTCTTGGCTTTGTTTAACCTCATACAATTGGCCTTGGCCCATTGATCCAACCTGCCTGGTTTCCTCCGCAAATCTTCCTACACTCCATCAACAGTCCCACCCAATTTGGTGGTGTCTACAAACTGACTGAGGGGGCACTTGATCGCCTCATGCAGATCATTGATAAAGATATTAAAAAGGACTGACCTAAATACTGAACCCAGGGGACAAAAAGAAACATAGCTGCAGGTCCATTACAGGAGGAAAGAAGAGATGATAAGATGAGAAACTGAGGAGGCAATGTGTTTTAGACGGGTATCTGATATGCCAGAGTTTATAGCTATGGAGAGATGGCAGATACAGTGAGACACTTCTGTGGGACTGGTATCTGCCCTTCTGTCAGACTCGGCAATAACGTGGAGCGATGCTGGTCCTGGCATACTGATAAGCACTGACAGCATCCAGTTTGTCTGGGGTGAGGATAGCGTATTTTTCTGTCTCCTTGTCCCCACCATTACTACTAGAAACGTGTCCCTATTCATGTCAGAGACAGCTGCCAGGCCCTGAAATAATCCAGCAAAGCTCTTGCAGTTACTGCAGGCTCAAGAGGACTCAGTTACATCTCACACCTCTGTATTTACCTTGTCTCCTTTCTTTTAAAAGCTATCAAGTCATATCCGAGATTATGTGCTTTTATGCTTGGTGGCTTAGGGATGTGAAAGCCCATATCAGATAGAATTGATCAAAGTAACTGTGGAAACCACACCTGGCAGCAGTTTGTCTCTTGGGTGCATTTTGTCATCAGTGCTTACGGAGAGCTAGACTTAGCTGGCCTCACCTAAGAGAGAGGCTTTGCAGGGTATTCTGCTGTGCAGCGATAGAGACGGTGGTAAATAGCATTAATGGTGAGTGACAGCCATGTCCTATTTTCTCCACATCACTCAGCTCTAAGTCGTCTGCCTTCATTAGGTGAAAGTTTCCTTGTGCTTTGCATAAGGCTCAATTTCAAACTGAATTATGAGGTGCAGAGTCAGTGGGCAGGGATTCATACCTGTTGAGGAAATGGACTCGTAATTTCAAGTTATGCATATACACAGAAAAGAACAGAAGAAATGGAATAAACCTCGGTGAAATCTGGCACACACAGGACTCATAAAATTAGACATAATCCGTAGAACAACTGCAAGGGGAAGGGTATAGTTCAGCAAATAAGCTTCTTCATTAAAAATGTAAATACCACTAGAGCTACAGATGAGTGCCAACATTCCAGCTTACTTGGAAGATGACAGAAAGGAATGCCTGACAATTTTTTTCTGCAGTTTAAATTCTGGTTTTTTTTTCAATATCCAAAATATAAAGCTATGATCTGTGTAAAGTGTTTACTAAATCTAAAAATGAGCAAATTAAGCATATGCATAATCCACAGCAGAGTGTTAAATGAGGAACAATTTAATTAAAACAGTACCAGTGGTAGTAATATTATTTGCAGAAAGTCTGAAAGAGAACATGCTTCTATGATCTTAAATACATGGATTGATATGATGGATGAATACTGGAAAAGACATAACGTGACAGTGTAGGGAGTAGAGCTGACAGGATTAAATCAGTATTTGATTTTGGACATATGAGATATAAAAAAGAAAATTTAATTAACTGGCGTGATTCTTCTATGTGTATACATAACTGTGGGTGCAACTCCCTGTGCAAATAGCTTACAAATACTCTGAGATATTCTATGATTAATGCCACCAAATAATGTAAGCTGAGGTCATTATTAATCATTATTTTATTACCATTGTAGTAAAGATCTAGAAACAGACGCATTAGATGTAAATCAGCCCTGCTCTGTTGACTTTTAATTTGGTCATGCTGCTGTGCATCACTGAGGAGTTGTTCAGTATTTGGACATAGGTACAGAGTAGATTCTTATTCATAGAGAAAATGCATTTTTTTTTACCTGAGATAAGTTACTATATACCTTTTCACTCACCAGTACAGTGAAACAGACACCTGTAAAATACCATGCATCAAGTTCATCTAACTTAAAAACCTAGCAAGTGATAAACATGAATTCAGAGTAATCCTGGTGGTTTATTAATAGATTTCATCATATCACATTTTCCTACCTGATGAGCTGGTGCTCTGCAAAGTTAAGATAATGGAAGCATGAGATTTGTTACAAGAAAAATGAAGTTTTGATTTTCCTTATGAATTGTGTGGGTTGTGCTGTGGTTTTGAGACCATTGATCAGAACTAGTCAGAGAGTTGCTTCTTCTCATGTGGGAAGCTTTGAAGGGAGAGGGATACTGCATCAGGAAGGTGCTGTCAGGATGGCAGTGGGGAACCCCTGTACATTCCTGGTCTTAGCCAGAGCCTCCAAAAGGCTCCAGGGCACCTCCTGCAGCAGTGTGGCTGTTTCTTTAGTGAGCCCAGACACCTTCTGCAAGGGTAGGTCTCACAGCTTCTGTTTTCTAGCAAGTTCCAGCTCATCTGCTTGCTTTTTGCTCTACTGAAATTCTCCGTACAGTTTCCACAACACAGGGTGTCCCCCCAGCTCCAAAGTATGGGGCACTGGGGGGGGCTGGGTGTTGAGCCCCTGTGGAGAGAGCCACATTTCAGTAAGGGGGCTCAAAATTATTATTCCTGCATACCCAGTATCTGCACAGCCTGGGGATCCAGTTCTGGATGAAAAGAGCTATAAATGCAAGGTATTATTAGCACATAGCTTTGTAGCAAGCCACCCTCAGGCCACATTAAAGTTTTTGATGTTTCTTCGTTGCACTCTAAAGGGATCTTGACATGATTTCAGAAAAGGAAAGAAGAAAAATAAAGAACTTCCAATCTCTTTTCAGATGTTAAATAAAAGTGAAAGAAACCACTTGATTTTTGATTTTCACTTCTGTTTGGAGCTTAAGATTTGTCTAGATGCAGGCTGAGCATCTTGATTATTCTCTTTTAAAAGTGACCTTCATCATTTAAAAAATATAAATGAAAATAAAAGATCTGGTGACCTTTTTATTGAAGGCTTCAGAGAGCTGAGAGGAGCAATCCCTGTCTTCCCGTGTTGCAGGAATACCTCCTACTAGGGAACACAATATCAGACTGAGTTAAAAATGCCCCGAGGGCCATATTGATGAGGGGAAGCTCACTCTCCACGGCCTTTTTAACATTCAGCCACGGTGTAACTTGTTTGTTTCCTCCGTGTTGGAAATGTCAACAAATGTCACCCAAGTTCTTTGCTTTCCTTTCTTATCTTTTGACATATTATTTGATATGTGTGCGAGAGTGTAGAGTATATTAATAAAGGATCTTTACTCTCCAGTGTATTAACAGAGTGAGTGGAAGGCTGTACTGAAGAAATGTTTCTTCTATTAGTTTTGCCATCAGGAAAAAAGTATTGCTCTGCAAAAGACTTACTGAAGAGGGAGATCAAAAAAAGACCTGTTAGCTTAAAGTGGTCTATCCTTCTTCTAGCATGGGTTCTTTGTTCATTACTCTAAGATTTTCCTTGAGACAAATTTTGAATGCTTTGTCCAGATCATTTAAATGTGCTTTTTAGCAATGTGACTCCCATTGATTTCCTGGGACACTTTTCACAGATAAGACTTCTGGGTTCAAAAGTTCAGAAGTCCTTAACAGTCCTTCATAACTTTATAAAAATTTCATAGATTACTTAGCTACCCAAAAGTGAGATTCTCAAAGGGTCTCAATGAAACCCAAAGCCTGTAGGTGCTATTTTCTTTTGGTTCCTAAACCATTAAGCTTCTTTGAAATTGTAGACTTCGCCTTTAATGAGACTGCTGATATTTGGGTTGAATTAGCCTTTGAAAACAGTAATATATTATACATTATAGCACTAGGTACATAATATAATTAGACTAGGTAGAATACGACATTTAACATTTATAAGGCACTTTTTGTATAATTATTTAATTATGGCAGTGCTGAGAGGCCCCCAAAGCAATTTGGTATATAATTTGCTTATACTATGTGAATGCATAGAAAGAAACAATTTTGGCCCAAACTGCTTTCAAATGTGTTGACAGGACAGAAAAACAATGAGGAGTGAAAGTCTTTCATTTAATTGTAAGGACAGAGAAGTCACATGGAAAAATATTAAGAGAGTTTCCAAAGGACAAATACCAGTTGTCTGTGACAAAGCAGTGAATTTAATTGTCTGTGCATGACAAGATCGTTTTTCCTCTTCATCTTCAGCTGTTTCATAGACACTAAATTCTGATGATTTATATACTTCTGCAACATGTTAAACAATTCTTTTTCATCTTTAACAGTCAGATGTTTCAACTATTTGTAGATAGTTAGTCATTGCTATATATATTTCATTTTTTGTTTTGTTTTTTATTCCAATCTGTCATCCTAAAAAAAAGATAAAATTGTTCTATTAAAGTATCCATGGATCCATCTGTGAAATTAATACCCTGTAAAGCATTTAAAGACTACGTATCAATGATATGCTGCCTCCTTAGGGAAATGTGCTCTGACTGCAGTTTTTAGCAGCCAGGGTGGGACAAGATGGCAGGGTTGAAGCTCTGGGCATGCAGTCCTGCCACTGTCAGTAATCTCCAGTCTCCTGCCTTTCTTTCCATTTCCAGGCATGGAAATTTCCATGAAAACTTTACAAAAACAAGGCTATGAAAGGCCAAATACATACCTCATCTCTCCAGGATTCCTAAAATCAGGTATCAGCAATATCCTGAAATGGGATTCTTAAAGTAGTATAATTTTAAACAATTACTATTATAGAAAGGTGAAAAAAATCACAGGAAAAATAAGAAGTCTTGTATAATTCTTCTATGTGCTATTAATTTGTGACCAATTTAACAATCCTCTTCAAGCCCCATAGTTAAATTTCACCTTCTTTTTGCACTACAGGAATGAAAAATTCTTTAAAATTATGTGTGATTGGGAGACTTAGATGGAGAAGCTGATCTGACCTTAATTCTGATGACCAGATTTGGCTAAACTGGTGGAACCAATTATTTTTTACTAATTATTTTAAAGGTGGAATGATAAACAAAGGTTAAATGCTGAAGGCTTTAACTGACTCCAGCACATCTGCTATTGAGGTATAACTAGGGTCAAGAAGTCCCCAGTCCTTGGCACTTTTTTCTCCCATGTTTATGCCATCAAACCTCTTATTTAGATCATTTCTGTACAAAGAGGTTGGACAGCAGCCTGTAAAATCAGCCCTGTCATTAAAGAATATTCTCCTCATGCCAGCAATTTCTTGCAGAAATGATAATTTCGTACAAGGAACCAGTGCAAGCGTAGTGGTTTGGAAATGCTGGGAAATAGTGAATTAGGCACCTGAAAGGATAAGGGACCTGTTGCATTTTCTTCCAGTTCTTTGTGCTTTGATTAATCATTTGCTTGCATTTTGATAAGCAGCTGCACTGTGTGAGTGTATTCCAACCTTGAGATGTTCATATTATTTCAGGACATTGCATCATATGCAAAGCAGTTTCCCAGCTGCTTCCTGACTCATGCTGGTTAAGGAGTAACTCATTCTTTTACTAGATTTTAAGGGTGGTAAAATCCTAGAAACTGAAGGCTTCTCATCAATACACACTTTATCAAGAGAAATTAGATTTCTTTCATGTTTCAACAAAACAGCATTGGTTGTCAGGTTATGAACAGTTTGACAGAGGGATTATTTTGGCTCAATCTGACACAGAGATGCAAACTTTCTGTATTTGAGGTGAAATATGCTGTAAATATTTTGGGTTTGTACGTCACTGCAGCAATGATGTACCCAGTTCCACAGGTAGCAATAAAACTTGCTTTGTTATCAGGCCCTGATGTACTGGGGAGCAGTAAAGCAATTCACAGGTATTCCTACAAGCTCCATCACTGATTTAGGGTGTGCCTTTCTGTTTGCAGGCTCTCCCCATGGCCATACTCTATCATCTTTCATTGCAGTGTCTCACCTCAGCATGAGCTGTGGTCAAATGGAATATACGGTACTTGAGGGAAATATTTCCGTATTGTTTTAGGTCCAGTCTGTTTTCTGACCTTGTTTGTGTCATTTCTGTATTCTGAAGCTCTTCACCTGGTGACAAACGTACATCTATACCTCTGGGGATGGAGCTTTTCTTTAAAGGTTTGAATCCCTTAGTTTGTATTCATAGCCATATTATATAAAACACTTTTTCTGGAAATATTTAAATGCACAATTCCAGATGATCTCTAGTCTTCACCTTTCATCAGAAGAAATTTGCATGTTCAGATTCATTGCTGCAATGAACAACATACACTGAACCATCAAGCCAGGAAGTTAACAAAGTTAGGACAAGCCAGGCAGACTTAACTGGCTACCCTTCCTTTGTTTATGTGTCACAAACCCTATTTTATCTGTGTTCTCAGTTTCTTTCCTTAGAGTGATGAGCACAAGTCTGCTTTCCTTCACCCACTCCCTCCACCCCCTCTTTGCACCCCACTCCTATGATAGTCATAGGAAAAAGTGATGACTTCAGCTGCATCCACTGTTTACCTAAAGTAGGGGAAAAAAGAAACCAAAAGTAAAAAATGTGATTTCAGTTGATTTAAGTAGGCAATAATGAAAGGGGGAGTCTAGGACCTTTGGTTCTCTAAGCAACATTCGATTGTAATCATTCTCAGTCATTTTAACAAAGAATTGATTTCTAGCAATGAGTTTACCATAATTTATCAACCAGTGCAATCTGACTCCACTTATGTATGGAATATTGATCCATGAATGTTGGTGGTTCTCAGCAATGCCAGGTCCCTAAGACAGGACTATAAAGTGTGATGGATGAGGGAAATCATTAGCTTGTGTTCTGGAGTGAGGTATTTGCTATAATAAGAGCTGGTTCGACAGAACCATCTTCACTAGAAATTAATTTCCTTGTGAATAGAGTTCATTATTGTAGAACTCACTGGTTACTTGTCTCCATTATATTCAAAGTTGCAAGAGAGGTGATGTTGGACAGTACAAGGGCAGAAACTGTTTTGCCTCTGCACTGAGATCAGGAATACCCTTTAGATAAGTAACATAAAGATACACAACCTGTTAACACCACAGAATAGTTGAGTTTGAAAGATTCCTTGGGGCATCATTTAGTCCACCTGTCTGCTCAAAGCAGGGTCAGCTAGGACCAGTTGGCCAGGACTGTGTTCAGGCAGGATTTGAACATTTCCTAGGATGGGGACTCCTTGGCTTCTCTGGGAAACTGATTCTGGTATCCAACTGCCTTCATGGTAAAAAAAAGTATTTTCTTGTGTTTAAGTGAAATTGACTGTATTTCAATTTTGCCTATTTCCTCTTGTCCTGTCACTGAATACAACTGAGAAGAGTCTGGCTCCATCTTCTTTATTCCCCTTCATCTAATATTTGTACAAATTGGTAAGATTCCCCCTGAGCCTTCTCAAGGCTGAACAATCCCAGCTGTCTCAGTCTTTCTTCCTGATAGAGGGGCTCCAGCCCTTTAATTATCTTTGTGGCCCTTCTCTGAGTTCACTCCAGTATGGCCTTGTGTTTTTTGCCCTGGGAAGGCTGTGATTGGACCCATCAGTCCAGAATTGTCTCACCACTGCTGAGGACAGGAGAAGGAAAGCCTCTCTCAAATTGCTAGCAACAGTGTGCATGAAGGCTGTTGTTTTTCTTTGCCACAAAGGCATATTTCAGATGCAGATTCAACGAGGTGTCCACCAGGGCTCTCAGGTCCCTTTCACAAAGCTGTTTCCGGGTGGCTGGCCCTTCATCGGCCCCATGAGAAGCTGGGGATTTTGGCTGTACCTGCAGAGTCTTGGAGAAGATCCAGTAATCTCTCTGTCATAGCTCCCGCTGCTGTGCAGTGTGCTGACCTTGTCACACAGCCACATCACAGACCCTTCTGGCAAAGCCCCAGTCCCACCATGAGGTCCCAAATGAGCAGGGCTGCACATTCTCCCTCAGGGGCTTGGTCCCAAGGGAGGTCTCTGATGTACGAGGGATAGTTGCTACAGGAGTTTCTGGAGATTGTCCCCTGCTATGTGTCAGCACCATTGCAGAGCCCCCAGCAGAGTTTCTGGTCTCACTTGGGGCACCAATTGCTGTGTCTGCTGCCTGCTGCTGCTCTGTGCTCGTGGTGCACACCAGCACAAATGTGGCTTGAAGCTGAATTAACTATGTGGACGCTGACAGGTATTTAACACTTCCTATTGTGCTGTCTTTTTTCTAGGTCCCAGTATGTTATTAAATTTTAAATATAACATTATGTTTTGAGTCTCAGTACTGTGTACTGGGCAACATAATTTGCCTCTTCACTTATTGGAGAAAATAAAGCATAGAGGAGGATAGCATCTAAACAGAGATTACAGACTAAATTACCAGGAAATGAGATCAAGCATCCTAACCCTTACCTCAGTGTCTGCATTACACTTAACTTTTATTTGCTGTGGATTAGTAACTCCTTTCTGTTACCATGGAAATGAGAGACTCCTGGGCATCTGGCACACCCACAGTGCACCCTTACTATTGATGAATAAGAAAGAAAGCATGAGTATACTCCAGTGCATGTCAGAGATCTAAGGAAAAACAAGCTATTGAAAAGAGATAAAGTAAACAAGATTATGTGAATGAAATCAAGAAATATTTTCAGAGGAGGTTAGACCGTTGTGTTTGTTTAGAGGTCTCCAGCAAAATTGAAGATTTGATGCTTTTTTGGGCAAAGAAGTGTCAAACACTCACTATCCTGGAAATGACAACCTGCAGAAGGCCTGCCACAGATGTTGTATTCATCATCCTTATTTTTACTGTCAGGAGGTACCAGTGAGTACCTCTGTATAAGAAGAACTGAGATGTCCTTGTAATACAGCTCCCAGTACATTGGACAGGGGTATTTTGCCATTTTCTGGTGGCTTTTTCAAGGAGTTTGTGACTCAGAGGTCCATGTTTTGAAATCCTTACTCACATTTCACTTGGGCAAACCTCCCACAGGTTATAAAAATGGAGACCTTGGAATCTAGTGCAAAAAGAGGAGGGAACACATCAGACTCCAGAATTCAGACCTACAGAATGTCTTCCATGAGTCAATAGGCATAAAGCAGCATGAGTGGGAAAACGCCAAGTAGAAAGTAATTCCTGCAGGATGGACATTTCCTTTCCATTCTGAGTAGTTGTTACAAGGATGTGCATGTGTTTGCAGACCTCGCTGTGAGCCAACTCAGCAGTGGGAAAATGAATTGAGTGTGTGTTGGGCAGACAAATTTCATCCAGGAAACCAGTTTGGGTGTTATAAAATATTTCTGAGACTGAAAGGTGCTACTCTGTGAGTTGCTTGATTGAGGTAAGAGATATGCTTCTTAGGTCATTTAAACATATGTTGGAAATCACTGTGAACTGTGATAATCCAAGACTTAATTTTTATTTGTTCCTGAATTATTATTATCTGATTATTTTAATCTCTTCTTTTATATGAACATCTGTCTCCTGAGAAGAATTTCTGCGTTTTCTCACACCTCATAATTATATGTATACAAGTAGCACAAGGGAGAAGATGGAGATTTTCTCCTATATTTAAACTGAAAAACTCGTTCAAAACAAACAAAAAAATTCCATTGACATGAAAGGCAACATCTCGTGATGATCATGGTGAGGAACAAGGAACTGTCAAGATCACTCTGGATTTCAGCACCTCTCACTTTAAAGGCCAGCACCTCACTCCAGGAGGCCAACACTTTTTCTCTCACAGTAGCAGATATGTCATTGCAGTCTGAGCCTCCTGCTTTGGGGAAGGAGTGCTGTGGGCCTGAAGCAGCTCTGGTTTTATCCAGAGGCTCAGTTTCCTTGACAGTTCTCAGTTCTCAAGTGTAACATTTGTGCTGATCTTATTGAGGCTGGTAGGTTTGGCAGCAAGCGAGGGTAACGCGTTCGCGCTGGTCTGCTTAGATGTGACATCATCCTGGAGTACAACTGGACAAAGTGGATTGAGGCATCTGTAGATCCTGTCAAGCACAGAGCTGTATTTAATTAGCTCAATCTAATGCAGAGAGACCTTTGCCACTCCTCGTGCCTGCTGGACACACGTAGCTCAGTGGCTCAGTGCCGTTACTGTGTCTGCATCCTTCACTAGGGTCTCCACTGACTGCACACTCTGTGGAATTAATGAACAGCAGCAATCACCATTTTTCCCTCTTCTCCTGGCTGAAATATTGCAGTTTTCCCTCCCTGGAAGGGAAATTGTATTTCAGTTTTCCATAACATTTTTTGCTACAGATAGGAACATTTTACTGCTCTGCTGAAGAAAGCAGAAGTTTGTTTGCTAACATAGGGGAGATTTTCATATGTATTAAACTGGTATTTTATAGACAGAACTAGCTTCCAACCACTCTGGGTGCCATCAAGACAGTGTGTTTTGCTTTGCAATTGTTCTACAGGACTCTTGTTCTTTCTGGAAAACATTGATTTGACTTTCCACCTCAAAGCTTGAACTGTCTTTCTGATTATTTCCTGAACAGTGGATGATAGGTGGAGAATTTAAGAAGGGAAAGCCCAATAATGTTGGACATTGTTTCCATAATAGCCCAACAGAAAATAAATATGCAGACCTTTGGGATGTGTTGCAATTTACTGAAAAATGCAATCTATTCTTTTGAGTGTTCTTAGGAATAGTGAAGAAAGTGCATCCGCTGTAGTATGAGAGTACGTCTAATTATTTCCCCTTGATTTTGTGTTAATGTGTCTAGACCTAAGGGCAGGGAAGAGTGTGTTGTATCTACTACAAATAAATCAGTGCAATTAACTGCTGATATATGCAAACTGACCTTAAGTGCTAATACATGGCTGCTTCTAATATCAGGAATCCAGCTTAGAACAGGCAGTAAAGGGATCTGGCCTTGGATCAATGAAGGAAATGTCTTGAACAAATTGGGACCACAGAGGTCAGTCTTCTGAAAAACATAATTAAATTGGGACTGAACTGGAAACCTCACACATCAAAGAACTGCAGTGATCAAATGATTAGGGAATGAAGCGAGGGGGGAGATGCAGCAGAATGCGAGAAAGAAACAGCAAAGAGTGTGTAAGACAGCAGCTTTAAAGATGGTATTTGAGAAGCAGGAAGAGTTTAGAGGCATAAAAAAAGAAAACTAGTCAAAGACAGATTAAGTAAAAAAGCCCAAAATATGTGAAACAAATACCAGGATATGTTGGTACACACTAGAAAGCAAAGAGTACGTAAGGAAATGAGGAACAATAAAGCATGCAGAAAGGCAGTATTAGAAATGCAACAAGAAAATCCATGGGTAATGGAGCCTGTTGTTGGTAATATAAATTTAAATTCAGCATATAGCAGCTGGCTGCTCTTATCTGATAAGGCTGTCATTCTGAGAATAGTTGGAAAGCAGAAACTGCGAAGTGAAGCAGAATATATATTTGAAATATTGGGGTCTTATATATTTTATTTTATCGCATGTTTTCCCTTCATTTTAATTTTAAGAGACTTGTTCTTTTTTTGCTGACTTAGTGCCAGTGAAAGGTGCTGTACGGAGAGCCTTGGGGATTGAAGACTTTTGTTTCCTCATAAATAAACATAGCAAGTGTAGTAGAAAATCAGCTTTCCTCTTCTTGCTTTCCACTCACCTTCCTCCGGACCAACCTGAAAGACTTTCCATCTTTCCTGGAACAAGATCTCTGCAGACCAGACAGAGTTTGACGAGCAGCTCAACATGAGCTGGCACTATGCACTTACAGCACAGAAGGCCAACCATATCCTGGGCTGCATCTGAAGCAGTGTGGTCAGCACGGCCAAGAAGGTGGTATTTCTCCTTTACTCAGTTCTTGTGAGACAACACTTGCATACAGTTCTGGTGCCCCCAACATAGGAAAGATGTAGAACTACTGGAGCGAGTCCAGAGGAGGGCCATGAAGTTGTTAAGAGGACTGGAACATCTTCCCTACAAAGGTAGGCTGAGAGAGTTGGATCTGTTCAGCCTGGAAAGGAAAGACTTACACTGAGATCTCACAGGAACCTTCCAATATCTGAAGGGGGCCTACAGGGAAGCCAGAAAGGGACTCTTCCCTGGGAACTGTAGTGACAGGACAAGGGGGAATGGCTTCAGGCTGAAATACAGTAGGTTTAGATTAGATGTTAGGAAAAAGCTCTTTACTGTGAGGGTGGTGAGATACTGGAACAGGTTGCCCAGAGAAGCTGTGGATACCCCATCCCTGGAGGTGTTCAACACTAGGGTGGTTGGTGGTTTGAACAACCTGGTCTACTGAAAGGCGTCCCTGCGGTGGGGTTAGCACTAGATGATGTTTAAGGTCCCTTCCAGCCGAAACCATTCTATGATTCAATCAAACTGCACACTCATGTAATCATAAAATTGTTTAGATTGGAAAAGGCCTTTGAGATCACCGAGTCCAACCACTAAACCATGTCTCTAAGTGACACATCTACATGTCTTTTAAATACCTTCAGGGATGGGACTTAACCACTCCCTTGGGCGACTTGTTCCAGTGCTTGATAAACCTTTTGGTGAAGAGATTTTTCTTATATTCAATTTAAACCTGTTCTAATACAACTTGAGGCCATTTCCTCTCATTCTACTGCTTGATACTTGAGAGATGAGACCAACTCCCACCCGTCTACAACCTCCTTTTAGGTAGTTGTAGAGAACAATAAGGTACCCCCTGAGCCTCCTTTTTTTCTAGGCAAAACAACCCCATCTCCCTCAGCCACTCCTCATAAGACTTGTGCTCCAGACCCTTCACCAGCTCTGTTGCCCTTTGGAAAGCGCAAAAGCCCTCAGTCTCATTAGCATGACTGAAATATCATTACATACTTGTACTGTTGTTATTTATAAAGTAATAGATTAGGGATGATTTTATTTACTTTCCCTTTGCTTTCCTCGTGCTGTTTCCCAGTGTACTCATTAGTACTAGTCAAGGTTTCTTCTTAGGAAATTTTGCAACGTACTCCACTACATATGAACTTCTTCCTGGTGAAAGATGAGCCTCTGAGCTGTGGTTAAGCCATTGGAGAAGAAGAATGTGAGATGTCAGGCAGGAGGCAAAATGTCTTTCAGGGGCTTCTGTTCTGCAGGCACTCAGGGCGGCAAATGGGGCACTGGGGTCTAAAGCCACTTTGGCCATGCACAGACACCCACTGCCTCTGACCTTTGCTGACTGTCGGTCTTAGGATGGTGAAGAACCAATGACTGAGCTAGGGAAAAGGCTGTACAAGAGGACTCTTACCTGCAATCTCCCTTCTTGTGCCATGACAACAGACTTCCTCATAAACTGTTCTTACATGCACACACAACCTCCAGATACCTCACAAACAGCTGATTAGCAGAAGCCAAGACTTATAATTATCTTACAAAGGAGAAAGAGAAGTTAATTGAAAATCATCCAAGGTTACATACATAGCAAGACATGTTGAAGTAATCCAGGAGTTAATGTTAATGCTGAAGCCAGATTTCTTCCCCAGAGACACAAGCACCACATTTCTCCTTTCAATGTAATTATACAAACACTGTCCATGACATTAGATTTGTGTTAAAAAATTGTATAGTGATATGCCTTACATGTGGAAACATCACTGTGTAAAGAGAAGGCATGAGAGTTGGGTTTTCCGTGAAGAACTTGGTGAATTATCTTGGGCAAAACATTTGAGGCAGATTGTGCCTCTTCTTACTCACCTCTTAAAACTAGGTAGAAGTTGCCTCTTTTTTAAAGTGCATTAAGATTCTGGTGTGAAAGGGCAGTTATTGCTACCAAAAGCCCTCCTTTCTCTTTCCCATCTATTGAGAGTGGTTTGGAAACAGGTAGCTATGTAACGAGATGCAACAAAGTCTACAACTTTGAAAAGCTGCTCTTCTCATAGTAGAAGTAATGAGAGTGTCAAGTCCTCCAGAGAAAGAGTGAATTATCCTCCTGAATGTGAATCAAAAAGGGAGAAGTGCTAGAAAGAGAAATTTAATGGACAGATCCGGTCTCATGCAAAGTAAATAAAAAGCAAGAAACTATGGTGGAAAGTTTACCAGGCTGATGAAAGAGTCCAGAGACTGTGGAGGCCATGTGTTGTGTCATGCAATGGCATAGCAGGGTTCTCATGTTTCCTTCTCAGAACTCTGCTATTTTCTCACTGAATCATGAGCCAACCACAGTGACAAGCCACTGAGGATGTATTCCCTGTAACAGGGGACCTCTACTGCCAAATGCCCATGCTAATATCCTTAGGAATCCTGGGACATTCAGAAAAAGTGTTTGTTTGTCTTGGTTTTTTTAAATGTGGACTTCAAATTTGCCTTGCTTGTATCTCAAAGGGTCTCAAAATCTTTGCTGCATATCACTTTGTGTGCCAAATTACATTTATGAGAAAAATCAGAAAAATGTCTTTAGTTTTGTATGCCTTGGATTTCCTATCAGTGTCTCTTTGCCTGTGAGTTACACATGAAAGAAAAACTGCAGCCTTCATTCCAAATAAAGAATACTTCCTATGGGATATTGGACAGACTTTGTCTCTAGGACTGAATGAAGGGTCAATTAAAAAAAAAAATAACAAGCCCAGATAAAGAAGAGAATCCCAATTCTAATTATACTGCTCTTCCTGTGATGCGGAAGGAAATAAGAATGCATAAAGACTTTTATGAGGATTAAAGTAAGCTAAAGAGTTACCTGAGGATTTTCTGTTATGGCTCAGAGTCAAGGGGGATCAGTCAAGACTCAGATCATGAGGAGAGGCCTTCAGTTGTATTTGCAGAAAGCAGTAGCGTCTGTTGATGGACATCTATGTTTCATGACACAGGCAATATCTCTGAGAGAGTTGCTCCTTAGCACCTTTTCAGCTCTCGTGTGTGTTCAAAATGAGTAAGAAACAGAATAACTGGTAACTTCTCTACTGTGCTGATAAAGCAAAATGTAGGATTGCTGTTAAGAACAAGATAAATAAATGAACTGAATGGCTAAAAATAGCAGAGGGGCCCAGCTTAGCTGACTCATGAGCTTGTAGATGAAATCTGATGGAGACTGGCACACAGCATCAAAATAGGAAGCAAAGATAAATGTTGATGGGCATTAAAGGAACAATCAAAAATGAATGGACATTCAAATGGTCTGTGGGAGAGAAAAATCATCCAAGCCATTTATAATTATTGCCCAAGCCACTTATAATTAGTGATGTTGAAAATGCTGTTCCTCGTCTCCTGTGTACCTGTCATTGGGAAATCACCATCCTGCACAGATGTGGCTGCACTGAAAAGCTCTAGGAAACTGCCCAGATAGACCTTGTGCTGATGCAACACACCTTAGTGTGTCTGTTTACCAAACATCTACACTTGGATTTTCTAAATGGCCTCTTCAGTTTGTTTTTGTATGCATACAAGTATCTGCCTTCACATTTAAATTTTGTGCATTATCAAAAACCATGCAGGTAGCTAAGCACTGTTTTGTGCCAACAAATCAGGCAGCTAAAGCCTGTGCTTTCCAGTCAGTGAAGGTAGAATAATGCAAGTACAACTCTTTTCACAGGTAAAATCACACTAGTCAACAAAATCTGGCTATGATTATTAAGGTTATAATGTGCTATTCGCAAGTTCTGGATAGAGTTATATATTTTCTTCTCTTTTGCCAGAAGTTTTGCCCACTGATAAGTATCAGCCCATGTGACAAAACTTGTTTGTAAGACTGTTCAGGTTTCATGAGACCACTTTAAGAAAGGCATTAAATGAAGCATTCAAAATATTTGTTTCTAGTGTTTCTGAGATATAATGTTCTCATTTGGAAATTATGGGTTTCGTGCAGATATTTTTCTAAAGTGCTACAATATTTAGTGAATGAGTAAATCAAGCATGCCTATTAGATTTATGCTACAGGACTGAATTAATTTAGTTACTACAATCAGCGCTCAGCAATTAAAAATTGAACAGTAAGCTTCAAGATAGATACCAATGAAACCTTGGTATTGCAGGTAGACATCATTCTAGAGTAAAAAATTTCCATCTTCTGCAGCACAAGAAATATAGGCTAATTGCTCAGAGGAATTTTAGGCCCATGATTTTTTTGCTCCGTTCTCTGTGTGAGCATGAAGGCTTTTCAGTCCAAACTTCAAGTGGCATGATGCCAGATCAGACAAGGTCTAGAGATTAGTCATAAGGAAGTAGTGCCACCTGTACCCTTTAGATGGAAACTAGAAGAAAGTCTGGCTTCCAAAGGATGTGTGTCCCTAACTGACCCACTCCTGATATTATATTATGACTGTGGAACAAGTTTGCTGTTTATTAGACAGTGGAGAATCTGCACAGCTCAGAGCATCTTAGCAGCAGAGTGGACTGACTTTTGTCTAAAAAGGCTAAACTCGGGTTGAAGCCTTTCAGTAGCCAAGATGTTGATAATTTCTGTCTTCCATGTGGATACTCTGATACCAAACATGAGGTGGACTCAACAATGCATGATTTCCTTTGCAATAGTCTAACAGAGCTAACCAAACGTCTCTCCTCTGCTTTCATGAAACTCACTATATTCTATATTCTTGAAAAGTGAGAGTAGTAAATAATTCTGAGACTTCTGCACTTCAGATTTTATCTGAAGTGATGAAAATGTCCCAAATGTATTGTGGGGAAGTGCCAGACAGGCAGATGCTCGGAAGTACACAGAATGTGTTTACTAAGTTTTATTTTTTCACAAAATGAATCTCAAAATCTTGACTAATTTTGCACATTTCTTAAAACCAAATGGCTTATAATGGTGACTTCATTTCAGCAAAGTGCTAGTAGTAGTGGAGAGTGATCTACACCTGGTTTCTTCTTTGCTTAAGAGCTCTTGCTGCATTTCCTAGGAGCTACGATGTAAGTGCATTCTAGATCTAAATGCTCTAGTGTCACTTGGGCTACTAGACACACATACTGCCCAGCCACCAGGGACATCTTTGGCAGAGAAGCTACAAATATATAACGTTTCCCCTGGATCAAAACCACTGTGAATAATGAAAACCCTCATGCACATACATATTTCTCAGAATTTCTTCTTCTGAGAAGAAAGTAACTCTATCCCAGCTGAAACCCGGACAGTGAGCACATACACATTAGTGCTCAAAATGTCTTTTCTGTATATACTGCAGGAAAGTGACTCTAGGAAGGAATTTGTACCATGTTTTTCAAGAACTCCCTTAAGAAACACTTGCTAGTAGTTTAACCATATCAAACAGAAACAAAATTTTTGACTGAATCTGAAATTTGTCTGATAAGATTTGGGGTTACTATTGTCTTTTAAGTATTACATGTTAAACCTTCATAAACGTGTCCAAAGGGGTTTTATGGCCTAAGTAACCTGAAATGTGAAAAGGTGACTAATTGCAGGGATTTAGTGTGCTGAAACATTAGCATAGGGAAGTGTTCTTTTAGAATGTATGGAAACTGCTTACAAAAATATGCATGAAACTTCACCCATCACTGCAATCCTTCAAGCTCTGCATCTAGAGGCTAGATTTCCTAGTCACGTAAGTTCACTTAAAACAGAGATAAGAGAAGATACAGAACAAGAAAGAAAGCACAGCTCTCAGGAAGGAAAACTCAATTCCTCCGCAGCATCTACAAAACTGAAGGGAGGTATCTTAACTCACCCATACATTCCCTGGACCCTGGGTCCCAGGGTACTTGGAGACTGTAGAATCAGAGCCACTACCCATCCACCTCTCTTTTTATTATTTTTTCTTTCTCTCTCTTTTTCCCAGCCTGTATGCTGCATATTATTTGTCTGACAGTTACCTTGCACTTGGTGCTGTGGTAGGCAAAGGTTATTGGAATTTAAATGCAAAGTTCAATGAATATAGAATTAAAAAATGCCTTGGAGACATTGCTGAAATGAGGTGCCAAATCCCAGAATTTGTATCTTTATGAGGAAAATTTGAATACAAAACACCAAGATTTATGGCTTTTGCACATATAAATTCATACCAATCCATGTTCTAAGAGGACTAAAGGGGCTATTTTTCATCTTGGGCTGAGACAGGAACTCTTCCAGATTTACTGACTTGCTGTGAGAAATATGCTTTATCAGGCTGATAGATATCTTTAAAATGTAAATCAGAATGGTGAGCTTATCACAAGACTAACATTAGCAGCTCATAAAATTCTTGGTGTTGCAGGTAACAAGAGATTTTAGGAACAAGGTGAACATGCTGGTCAGCAAAAACAGATCCTAAACTTGACACTTTATTTTCTATCTTACAAGAAAATTAGCAGAACTGAAATCAAAACAATTTTTATTATACATCCATGTCCTTGGCAACTAGCAATTACCACGACTTCGTGGGAGGGTCTAGATTTTAAGGGGTATTATTATGCAGACTCAAGAATTGCAGTATTACCTGGAATCACCCCTGGAAGTGCTCAAGGCCAGGCTGGATGGGGCTCTGAGCAGCCTGGTCTAGTGAAAGGTGTCCCTTGGCAGGTGGGTTAAAACTAGATGATCTTTAAGGTCTCTTCCAACCGAAATCACTCTATGATTCTATCAGTCTGTGAATTCTTACCTCATCTTTGGCCCAAGTGCTTTGTCTGTCTGGAGAGAGAAAGGAAAACCATCTGCTCTATGGAAGCCCCAAATTTTCTCCTTAAGGAGTCCCATCCACTTCTGTTGTCTCCAATGCCCTATAGGAAATCCTTTGGGTTTGTATCCTCTTTGTTGCATTGTGAACTGGTCAGTTCAGGATTACATTGTAGACAAAACCAGGGCTCAGAAGCTTGAAATAACAATGCTAGCAAATGATCACGAAGGCTAGACATTTCCTCTGTAAACAATATTTACATTAGTACCTTCAAGTGCATGTGACAACTGGAATGACAGTGGCTGTCACCAGTTTGCCCTCTTGCTGGCAAAAGCATGTGCTGCACTCTATGTGACTTTCATGCACACAATACAAGCACGCGCAGGCAGATGATGCGCTTTCGAGCCATCCACAGATGGTTTCCCCATCAGGGTTTGCTTTGCCATTTAGGCCTTCTGCTTCATATCCTCCTCTCGGTGCTTCAGCCCCTATTTTATGTAATTAACTTCTGTTCCTCCCCCCATTTTTTTTTTTTTCCCATGAATGCTCTTTACTCTGACGCTTAGAGTCAACCATCTCCCCAAAGCACTGTGATATTTACCAGCATCCGGAAAAAATGTGGTTAGAGAATTGAGACACTTAAAGGAGACACTGCTGTCGTAAGTGTGCATTCACGTTTTTGAATAGATATTCAGAGGGTGGGAATGTAGATGAGGGAGAAGCTATGAAAGGGCTTATTACTAATTAACTGTATCTATTTCTCCCCCTTTTAAACGGCTTTTTGTTTATCATTTCAGCTGGTAGGGTAATACGCTAAATTAAAGCCACAGAATACATTTATAATTAAGATTGAAAAAGCCAATTGCCTGTTACTAAACTACCAATTGATAATATTGTAAGGGATATTTATAGCTCTTTGGTATGTATGCCACAGATTTGCGTCAATAACACATTTGCTTATCTCCAAACATTTTATCCAGTAGCCCTTTATTTACTATTGAAGGTAAGATTACTCTTCTCAAGCCATCCTTTCTAAAAGTGTCTCGCTTTCATCTTGTTTGTAAAGCTCAGCAAACACAGATGCTTCAGTCGTTTCCTCTCCTATGAAATAGTAATAACAGTATATAATTACTATCATCACACCATGCAGAAAACCTTGCCATAAAGAACACACTGTACGTAGTTCAGCACTCATAGCATCTTGCATTTCTACAGCTCCTTCTTTCTGACTCATCTCACATATCCTAGAGAGGAGATACCAAGCCACCTTACTCATGGGAGGAATTGGGAACCTTTGGGCAGAGTCCCAAACATAAGCCCTTAGTTTTCTTTCATTCCTTTCACAAGAAGGTAGAGCAAGACCTGTTTAAAGAGGTTTTAAAAAATTGCTGAAGTGATAGTTTTTTGTTTTGTGTTTGGTGTGTGTTATTGAGGGCTTAATAACTCGAAGCACAAGTGCCAAAAAACCGCTAAGTGTATGAGCACCTGCATGGTTGAGAAGGGATATGGCATGTACCAAACAGTGATGCAAGTTTATATGGTGGATGTAGGTTAAAAAGAAGCAAAATGGCCACGATGAAAACTGGAACCTGAATTGTGCCTGTAGCTAGTGCCACAGGGGAGGGTCTTGGAGACTAGAGCATACCATCCTGTGAAGAAAGCCTGGGAGATCCTTTACAAAAATACAGCTCTTTGTCTACCTCCCCTCTCCTCAGAAGAAGAATGAGGGCTAGAAATGAATGATCTACCCACTCTTCAGCCCTGCTGGATAGCAGGGTCTGGGAAAGGGAGAAACAGGAAGAAAGCAAATTTAGCTCTGTCCTACATGTGTGGGAAGAACGTCAGCAAACCTGTGTAAGCAAATATTCCCAAACTTGAAGCAGGGCTTCAACTTCTCCCAGACACAATTGCCTCTCCAAGCCAGTCTGTTAATGAGTTTTGTTTACTCTTCAAAGACACATCCTTGTAGTTTAAGCTGGAAAAGTGTGTGGGGGATTGCATAAAAAGGGAGATAATGGTGCAAAGAGGAATTGGCAGGGTGCAAGGGAGGGCCATGGAAACAGGTGAGAGTTTCACTGTCACTGCAACAGTAGGGGTTGTAGTGTGAGAGCATGTGGTTGTCAAAAAGCTTGCCAGGAGCCTAAGGTAGCACAGTCTTCCCCTGGCTCTCTTCTCTTTGGAACTAGATGCTGTCACCCTTTCCATGTTTTGGCTGAGCACAGGGTGAAACCAAGTGGCAATTACACAAATGATTTCTGCTTCCAATGCTGTCTATCATTAATTTTATTATGAGTGGGCAAGTGACTTGCCCCACAACTGGCCAGATAATTACATGGTCATTATTAACCACATTACTGAAGGATAAAAACGCAGTTATTTTTATCCATGAAGTCAGCTGCTTCAACCCTAAAACTAATTGCACATTATTATGCAGCAGAATGTATTATTATAGATACTGATTCTAGCTTCTACCCTCAAAGAGGCAGACACTGTTTCAAAAGAAATCTTTCGGGATTTTTAGTAAGCTGTGCAGTCTGTGGTAGGAGAAAGACGGAAAGAAGGAAAGAAGGAAAGAAAGAAGGAAAAAGAGAGAAAGAAAGAAAGAAAGAAAAAGAAAGAAAGAAAGAAAGAAAGAAAGAAAGAAAGAAAGAAAGAAAGAAAGAAAGAAAGAAAGAAAGAAAGAAAGAAAGAAAAAGAAAGAAAGAAAGAGAAAGAAAAAGATTGATTTTATCGCGTTTTCGTAACACTTAACCGTTCCATCCTGGAGGGCTGATGCCTTTGGGTGTGACTCCTGAGAGGAGGCATCACAAAGTCTCTCTGGAGGTAGATGTTAGGTAAAACATAATAGGAAAGGTATTTATATCATAACTGCTGATGTTACTTTTAACTCTTTTTGTTTCTTTCAGGTACTGTTGCGTGATTTACAATGGAAAAATTGCTCTGCGGCATCCTGGTGTTTGGAATGGCTGTCACAGTCAATGCTTGTCCCAAATATTGTGTCTGTCAGAACCTGTCTGAGTCACTGGGGACCTTGTGCCCCTCCAAGGGTCTCCTTTTTGTACCACTGGACATAGATCGAAGGACTGTTGAGCTCCGTCTTGGGGGCAACTTTATTATTAATATCAGCCGACAAGATTTTGCCAATATGTCTGGACTTGTTGACCTTACTTTGTCCAGAAACACCATTAGTTACATACAACCCTACTCTTTCACTGACTTGGAGAGCCTTCGGTCTTTACATCTGGACAGCAACAGGTTGCCTGAGATTGAAGAGGATACTTTAAGAGGTTTAATTAACCTTCAGCATTTGATTTTAAACAACAACCAGCTAAGCAGCATTTCTGATGAAGCCTTTGAGGATTTTTTGCTGACACTGGAAGACTTAGACCTTTCCTACAATAACCTCCGAAGCATTCCCTGGGAATCTATAAGAAAGATGATAAACTTGCATCAGCTCAGTTTAGATCACAATCTAATAGATTATATAACAGAGGGGACATTTGCAGATCTTCAGAAATTGGCCAGATTGGATCTAACATCCAACAGACTTCAGAAACTACCCCCTGACCCTATATTTGCCAGATCACAAGTAATTCCATTGATTGTTACCCCGTTTTCCCCACCTCTGTCCCTCAGCTTTGGGGGCAATCCACTGCATTGCAACTGTGAGCTACTGTGGTTAAGGAGACTTGACAGAGACGACGATATGGAAACTTGTGCTTCTCCTCCAAGTCTAAAGGGAAGGTACTTCTGGTACATACGAGAAGAGGAATTTGTTTGTGAGCCTCCTCTTATTACACAACATACTCACAAGCTGCTGGTTTTAGAAGGACAAACGGCCACGCTGAAGTGCAAAGCCATTGGGGATCCCACTCCCATCATTCACTGGGTGGCCCCCGATGACCGTCTCATCGGAAACTCCTCGAGGACAGCTGTCTACGACAACGGCACTTTAGATATACACATCACCACCTCCAAGGACTATGGAACTTTCACATGCATAGCGGCCAATGCTGCGGGAGAGTCCACTGCAACAATTGAACTCTCAATTGTTCAGCTTCCCCATCTCAGCAACGGCACAGGCAAAGCAGCTCCACCGAAATCCAGGCTCTCGGACATCACCAGCTCCACCAAGTCCAATCGCGGGGAAACAAAAGGCCCACCAGAAAGGGCTGTCCTGGTGTCAGATGTGACCACTACCTCAGCTTTGGTCAAGTGGACAGTCAGCAAGTCAGCCCCTCGGGTAAAAATGTATCAGCTGCAGTATAACTGCTCGGATGATGAAGTCCTGATCTACAGGTAAATACAGTTGTTGTTTAGTCCGCTGATGATGGCAGGGGGCATAAAAAGTCGTTTTGGCTTTTTACTGATTTGACTTTGAACTAAGATGGTACTGCCACCAATAGTATTAGTGGTGTATGATAAATTTTCATTCCCTCTGTCAATTTGCCTGTTGGTCTGTTCATCGCTTTTCTGTCCAAGTCACACATTGCACATCTCTATAATACTCATTCTCCAACAGCTGTTTTCAGTGAAATTTTCAATTTGGGAAAAAATAGTACTGCAGTTGGTAGCCTCCTTAGCAGGCTTAACAAAGAAAGGAAAACTTGAAGACTAGAACACAGAAATTTCCCTTTCCACCTCCTGTAGGTGGGATTGAAACAGACTACTTAGAGAGGAAGCGATGTGGGAGGAAGTTTGTGCTGTCTACCCATAACACAGGCTCTAATTATTCTGTGATTCAAGATTTGGGGTTGCTAACAAGACATTTTTCACCTATATGAAAGAGCTCATTCCTTACTTCACTAACATCTGTTTTACACAACTGTAATGGCTGACAACTTTGGAGCGTTTAATTTTTTATACCATATTAAATGCAAGAAGAAGTAGATATAGTTTCAAAAGCAACCCCTGGATGCTCCTTCAGTTCTACAGCTCCTCTGACTTTTAATGATGTAAAGCAGGAGTCATTCTTGCAGTGAAGCAGCAATAAATTTTAGGGACTAAAAATGTGTAGGAACAGTACAGGAAAACAGTACTACTGTTTTTTCCTTCTGTATTGGAAGAATGATTGATGTATTATCTTCCTGCTAGTGATGAATCCCTAGAAACTACCCTTTCCTTCCTTTTTATTGCAAAGATTGCAGTGAACTGAATTATCTCTTTGGTTGTGTATGATCTACCAGCAGAAGTCAGAATCTCATGGAAAAGTAGAACCAAACATATCAACCCTTACAGCTTTATAAGCATCCTGAAGCAGTGGAGAAATATTGGATCTGGTAGAGATATAAAGGGATTTGGGGTTTGACTGTAATTTAAGAATAAACTGTGGCCAAAATATAGTCAAAGCCATTGATTTTCATGGTAGGTTTGGTGTTATTACCTGCTGGCTATTCTGTTCTTCTCCTGCTGCCTGCAGGGAGAGCTGAGGCACTCATCAAGTCATGGTACTCAGCCTTCAGATCCCACAACAGGCCTTGTTATTTTCTTCTTTACCACAGGGTGGTTTTCTTTAGCATGAGGAAGTCAAAAGGAGAGATAGTAAACGTTCATGTGACATTTTTCCCTCACCCTTCTCCTGCAATGAAATCTAATTTTAAAGCTTCTCCAGAACAGAATGTTTAGTTGACAAAATTTTGTGCCACCAATACCTTTATCTGAATCAGCTGTAGAACAGAAAGAATAAAGTAGTCTATTTAGCTACTCCAAATTTACTCACTCACTGCCAAAAGCAGGAATATTGACAAGCAAGTCCAAAGAACCTTTTTTTTTTAAGGATATTTATTCAAATACTGACTTAATCTGAGATAATTCAGTTCTGTTCACCTCCATTCCTCAATTATCAAAAATATCTTGAAATAATCAAATTAATTAGAAATTGAAAATTATTTGTTTTGCTCTGGCTAGTGTACAGTGGAACCAGTGTGTTAGCTTTGGGAATTGCAACTATGTGGATTTAAGTAGAATGAAAGGATAAGATAAACATAAATAATGATAGAGTATTAGGTATAGAATGAAAGAAAACATGCTAGTGCTATTTTTTTTTTTCCCAAGGCAATGCTTTTGGCAAAAACTCAGCAGTAATTAAGATCTTAAGCACAGTGTAAGGCTGAAAAACACTCGGAAGGCTGTGTAAGTCATATGTTTATTGTACAGTGAATTTGGCCCTGTGAAAAGGAATATCCTTGCAACCAGAAAGGGAAGTTTGCAGAGGTTGTCAGATGTTGGAAGTGGTTGGATGTGTCAATTTTCTATGGAGGAGGATAGCCAGGGTAAAAAACCAAACAACGCAAAAGCACGGACATGCAGCCTAGGAGCTGGATGGGTGAGAACTGTGTGCCACGGGCAGAAATGAAGAAAGATGCCATCTTGCTAGCCTGGTCTGGCAGAACAAGTTGCTATCAAGATGTTAGGCAACCCCTAAATTTTTATCATGTCCCCACTTCCACCTCTCAGTGAAGTTTTGGCCCTTTGCTGTTTTACTTGGTTGTGGCTCAGTTATTCAAAAGCTCAGTGAGGACAGTGCTATTTCGACAAATCTCCCATCAGGCCTTTTTTGAGGATTCACTGATGATGCATAGCTCTTTTCATTCACAGCTCTCAAAAGCACTTCACCAAAGAAAACAAATTTTATTTCTCTACATTTTTCACCAGGGAAAAATGAAGCATAGAAAGATGAAGTGATTGTCCAGCATCTGAGAGTTAATCAACGGTACTCGTAATATCAAAACCAGTTCTTACGACTTCCAGTCAGGGAACCACTCAGTCCCTTAGAGTTAATTAACTAAAGCTGTTTTGCTTTAATTGGTCAGATGCATATCACTGCAATGAGTGTGTAGAAAAACCTAAGGGAAAAGGATTTCTACAGTGCTCTGCTCTATAAAGTGCTGTGTATGTGCTAAATGGAACGTGATACTGCTTAGCTACTAAAATGATGGGCACTTAATATACGCTAAGACAGCCGGTATTCCAGGACTGAGATACATCAGCTGTGCTCAGCTTTTAGGAATCCTGCTTCACTAGTAAGAAATGTATGCCAAAAAACAGAAATCTGCTGCGTTCTCTGCTAAGAATTTTTCATGAACATTGTACTTATAGTGAAGGAGTGAAAGCAGAAGTTCTCCCCTCCCCACTGATGTTGACATCTGTCTTGATCATTACCCAGGACACCAGTCCCATTCCCAATTCCATTCCAGCTGCAGTCTTTCACTGGCAGGATGGTGGAAAAGGGGGCAACAGTGGGGTGCAATGGCTCCATAAAAATTCATGGTTTGGGAGGTGCTGGCAAATGTTGTCTGCTGAGTCTCCTGTTTGCACTGAGCTGAAATGGTACCAGAATCTGAAGTTTGGCTTTGGATATACCAGTGCCATTGTAATGAGTATTAGCAGGAGGAGCACTCTTTGTCTGCTTTTCCATCTGACCTTGCCTTGTATTTGCTATCTCAGGGCCTTTGCTCAAGCTCATAGCAGGTTTTTCTCTCTTTCAATGCATTCAGGGTGCATGTTTCTGATTCTGATCTAATTAGTAGGTCCTGGATCTGCACTCTTTGGGTTTTAATGCAGCAGTCTTTCCATTCTTTCATCTTTTCTGTAATACCAACACCGGTGCCAGTAAATGTGTATTGTACCCATCACTTTTAGCCGAGACCAGAAGTTTGTTACAAATTTCAGAACTAAAAATCACTCCTTATTTGGAGGAAAAACATGCAGAAAGAGTAACCAATGTCCAGTAGAGAAAGGGATGGAAGAAGACCAAGGTCTACAAAGCAATGTCTGTCCTTGGACTCAGGGTTGAAGGAGTGAACACTAGGAAACCTCCTCTGGCATAGAAATCTTACCTACTCCTCTCAGTCTAGACTCTAAAGTGTAGAGTGTAAAGTTTTTAGATGTGTAAAAGCATCAGACTTATGATCAGTGCAACTTAGGCACTGGAAAGCTTAATTCATTTTGAATATGGAATTGAAATTTAATATGAAAATTTAGAAAACAATATCTTTAACCTTCATTTTCCCATCTGTAACCTGGATGACAGCACCACCTTGCTTCACAGGGATAAACACATTAGAAAATATTATGGAACCAGGAGCCCACATAAATAAATAGGGAGACTTGCTTTGAAGTCATTGTGTGGTCTGCAGCAACAGGGATAGTCATGAATGATTAAGATGGAGCATTACATAACTGCAACACTTGAATTCAAGTAAGGCATCTGGGGAGAGAGAGATTGTGTTTTTTCATGTGTAGAGCACCCTACATGATGGGAGACCAAGTCTCAGTTTTGGCCGGCAGGCATTGGTGTAATATACACATTCCCTACTTTTTCAAAAGCGAATAAATCTGCAAGTGTTTTGTAGAACTTCCCAGGTCACACTGAGCCTTCTGGCTGTGTTTTGAATTAAAGCAAAGATGCAGCCATTTAAAAATGTGCATCTGAAATGCGACACTGCCATTTGATTTATGAGAGATTTAGGTCTCTTTTATTTTGTGGTATTTCATACTAAAAGTGATGAAAACAGCTGTACAAATTAAGAATTACTGTAGCACTATAGTCTCCCTAGCTTATAAATTCAGCACTGGGAAAAAAAAAGTATTTTATATGTTTCTGAAAGCTTATTTTTTAAACATATATTTTATGTAGCTGGCAGTCTAAGCATTAAAATATGAACAAATGGCTCCACATCTCCAGTTTATTTAAACAATGGTGCCATGGGTTTGATTACTTAAACAATATAATAATGATTTATATTTACGCAGCTCCTTTTATTGCAAGTGCTTTACAGAGTGGCTGAACAGAGATCCCCACTATCCTGTCATCTCTCAGTTAAATATTGGCTGCAGTTTAGCAATCAGGTGATTGTGCAGTTCCTTTACAAGAGCAAAAAATAACTTCGGCATTTGCACTTATGGATACTTTAACCTAGGGAGGAAGTAATTAACTGAGCTTGAATTTCCCATGGCATAGTGGTACAAATATACCCATGCACTCTTCTAGTCAAGTGCATGTCAATAAGAAAGTGCTTCATGACTAAAGCGCTGCAAACTTCAGGAATGTCTAATTTATGTAAGGATGTTCTCTCAAACAGTAGTGCCACACTGAGCATCAGAGAGGGTTCCATTGTCTAATGCTTCTTGCTAGGAAAGCCTGTCGTGTAGAGATCTTCCAGCTAAAGACTGAAAACAGAGCAAGTCCTGTCCTGTTGCTGGTAGGGCAAATTTTCTCAACAGCCTGATGCTGTAGCAAAGTGTGTTTATGTCATTTTCTCTCAGAGGAAAGTTAGAAATGCAGAGTACTGGTTAACTTTGGAAAAGACAGAGGATTCATTTATTCTGAAAGACCTGAATATCAGTCCTTACTTGTGAATCGGTCACTGGGTTCAGACAAATGAAGACTTGCAGATAAATGCCTGCCACACTTCTACCTAATTTTCACTTCCCCCTGTCTCCAACCTCGCTAGGCACTGACCTTCCTCCGTGGCTCACACCTGGAGCAAAATTCCCTACTCAGCCTCAACATATGAGCTGAGCTATTCCAGTTGCATTGTATGCAGGATACAAACTTTGATTTGGCCAAAGCCTTTACATATTTAAACATTAAATAAAACAACAACTGGGAGGAAAGACATCACATGAAGACATTAATCATCATGTATTAATCTTTTGTATGTGATAGGTACAGAGAGCAACTTTATAAAAATAAAAACATGAAGTCACAGTCCTAAAAGGAAGCAAAATTTCTATAATCAGTGCAGAGAGAAGTTTGACATGGACATTTGGTACTTCAGATCATTTGAGAGTGGTTTGTAGCAGTAGTGTATATTGGCCTCTAGAGTCCCTCAGCAAGACCAAGCTTGCTGAAAGACATCAGACATAATGAAGAAGCTGCTTCACAGAAGCTTGTATTCTGGGACTGTGGGGTTTTATTTGTGTCTGATGAAAATATTTTTATCTAGTCTTTTATTTTTATTTTCTTTCTTTTGCTGGAGGAAATACAGGGACAGGGGTTTTTTGGGGTTGTTTTTTGCTTGTTTTTTGTTTGTGCTTGGCTTTTTTTTCTCCACCACCCCACTGTCCCTTGCAATATGAGAAATCTTTAAAGAATAAAAAATAAAATGTAGTGAAAATGAGAAAAATTTCATGTATTACCAGAAAATGAACTGGAAAATAAAAATATAAAATATGAAATAAATATATTAAAAATTCATATATGCAAGAAAAGTAGATGTACATCTCAGTAATGTCCCTAGAGTCATCCTAGATTGTTGAGACAGACTATCATCTGCTTGGTGCTTGTAGAGAAACTGATGAGGAATCCACTGGTCAGAGCAAGTCCAGTTCATGATGAGCAGAGGCAAGACCATGTGAATGCTGCCTAGACCGTTTTCTTGGTTAATCACTGACACAGAAAAGCAAAATACTATATGGCCCCTTATCCCTAGAGGAGCTTTGTCCCCTGACATGAGCATGTGAGATAAATGTGAGGGCTCATGAGAGGGTGCTCGCACTACTGCCCACCACGCTGCAGTGCCCCAGAAGGGCAGGGCAGGTCAGGGCAGGACAGCACCTGGAGGCATTCCCATTTCCTTCAAAGCTTAACTCCTGCCAAATAACATTTACTGAGATCTGTGGAGAAGTTGCATGCTACAGCTCTACCCCCAAGCTCAGCCTCAGGAGCTGAATATGAAGGCAAACAGCCTGTTTCTCATCTCACCCCACATCTAGGGGTGTTGCACAAGGTGGAGAGGGAATCAGAATCACTTTAGACAATCCTCTCAGGCACACAATGTGATTCTTAGGGCAGTCCCGTGCATGGCCAGGAGCTGGACTTTGATGATCCTTGTAGGTCCCTTCCAACTCAGAATATTCTGTAATTCTGCGATTCAGCATAAGACAGCAGTACTCCTGTTTTATCTCTGCTGCCAATTATTAATTCAGCTCATTAAAGGCTGAGCATTTTCACTTGAGGGGAATTCAGGATGAGCTAGTTCTTTCCCACAACATCTGCCACATTCCCTCTCTCAGATGCTCTGAACCTAAGTGCCAATATTTTTCCCCACCCTTTATTTCAATAAAAAAATTATACATCTGATGCCAAAATTAACTATTGAAATAATATTTTTTTTTTTAGCTTTAGGTGAGTCAACAATTTGATCTCTAAATGAAAAGCTTTAAAATATCCATAATTTGTATATGTAATGCACATTTAACCACCCAAGATGCTCTACTTGATCTCCAAGTTTTCACTTCAGTGTCTACAGCAAGTTCCCAATACTCCTTTTCTCTCTACTGCTCATCCATTGAATTCTAGTTGATGTCAGAGATCCACTCTAATCTTTTCCTCATTTTGGGTTACACCTACTGATATCTGCGTCCTTTTAGGAGGAATGGAAAAGGTATCAGTAACCACACAGTGTGACAACTACTCCTAGTCTTTCTAAATCTGTAGCTGAGAACTCCCTCCCTCCCCTCACTTCAACCTTCATTTCAGCTGGGTCACCACCAACTCAGACTACTAAGAAATCACCTTCAAGTGTGTTGAACCAATAGTAAAAGTAATGGATGAAAAATACCTGCTTGAAGGAGAGGATGATTTATTTTTATCCACAGGTGTTTTGCACTAGAGTTATAAATAAAAAAAAGCTTAAAAGCCTATTGTGCTCTAAAACACTATATTACTAAAATTTGCCTTGCCAGTTTGAGATCATTCTGCTTAACTGAGCTCCCACTTGCTCACGTGCAGGTTCCAGGCTGTAGGCAGGGGAAAGAGGGTGCCTTGACAGCTCCTACCTCCCAGGTTTCTGACACCCCACCCCATACAGCTCCCGTCTGAAGTCATGGGAAGGCCTTTTTTACCCGTTCCCAAGATGATGTTGTTTAAGATTCTTGGTAGAAGGGTCTTGGAGGAGGGCACCTGCTCCTCCTGCAGCGGGTTCCTATTACTCTTTGTCTTTCCAATGCTGAACAGTTGAGCTCTGACTGTGAGTCTATGGCTTTGAGGGTTGTGCAAGCAATTATATTTACTTGGTTATGTAGGAGTATTTTATCTATGAAATACATGAGACAGGACAAGGAAGATGGCAGGGCAAGAATAAGTCAAAATTGCAAATGCAGCCAGAACACAGTACCTTATTTCACTGACATAGCTGCAGACTTACCTATCTACCTAATTGCTTGCTCTGAATTTCCTATTATACCCTTTCTCTTTCACACCAGGCTTTCTGCTTTTATGCTCAGGCTGTTTTCAGAAGAAAATGTACTTTTTTTCTACAATGATGGAACTGGTTAACCCTAACACATAATAGCAACTACACAGCTTGTTTTCCTAGACAAATGATTTAAAAATATAGAACTGGAAAAAACACAGCACTGGAAAAATAAAAAAAATAAATTAAAAAAAAAAACCTCAAAAAATAAAGAGAAGACTACACTGGACTAAATAAATTATATTAGAAAGTCTTGATTAGCTTTAGCCCTTACAAGTCTGGTTATTTTTGGATTTGCCTATAAAAGGCAGATTTTTCTGAGCAAAATATTTGCAAAGTGAGCAAAAATCTCTTTTCAGGTGATACAGTACAAGCTGAATGCAACACTTGCTTCTCATTTATACCTATTTTGGGGCTTCAGTTGGGATATTGATGGTGAGTAGTCTTTGTGTTAATGCTCTTGTTAGGAAGGATGAAAGAAGAGGATTCAGACAAGCTGAGGAACTTAAAATTTGAGGCAGAAATCAGGTTCATGCTCCGTGTAACTTTTTGAGTGCTGTACTTGTAGGTTTTCAATGAAGGCTTGTACTACAAGGAAGTAATTTATCTTTTCTTTGTTCTCAAAAGGGCACAGGAGAAATGTATCTATAATTTTCAGTAGTAAAGAAAGAAAATATGAGGTAGTGGATGTCTTTGAAAACAAGATATGGGGTATTTCACTGTCATACTACCCTTTTCACCCAAATGTGTCTTGTTTTGCAGTCTAATATGAGCACAGTACAAACATGTACCCAGTAATCCTTAATAATCTGTAATAGAGCCAAGCAAAATGGTAATCCAGCCCTAGCTGAGGATAGCAGGCTAGTACTTTTATCTAAAGAAACCGTGAAACTATAATGCCATTGAGAATTGTATATGTTTAACACGAAATGTTCTGATTTTCATAGCAGAGAAAAGCAACCTGGCCAGCAGGCTGATCTGCCCGATTGTCACAGCCCTACCGATCTCTCAGAGTCACAGCAGGATCATATCAGGTCCTAGAACATTTGACAAGAATCCAATAAAGTGGCTCTGTCCAGAAAGGAAACAGGCTTTGGCCTTTGGCAGAGGGCAGAGGGCACTGTAGAGTGGAAGCAAAATTGCCTGTGTGCCACAACAGTAGAGATGGAGGCACTTGTGCTGGGCAAGAAAGAGAGATGTTAGTCTGGCATCCCTGGGTGAGAAAGAGTCCATCCACTACATGGTTACAGATATGCTCTGGGCTGACAAATCCCTGGAGACAGCAAGGTAAGGCTATACCCTAAGCCTCTTCTGTTCAGCTGCTCCTGGTTTACAGATTAGTTTATTTGCAGAGATGAACAGTTTGAGACAGCCAGCATTAGGTGCGAATTCATGCTGTATTTGCCCATCTGTCCTCCCTCCCCTTCCTCTTGCATCACTTTGAATTTGTCTAAGCTTTGTAATATATTTATTATCTCACAATTTACTTCATTTTGACTAGAAAACAAATAAAAGTGCTATTTGCTCAACCCAGTAATTTTTTTTTTTTTTTAATTATCCATTTAATTAATCGGTTTATATTGTGGAATTGGCTCTTATGCTCTTATGTAGGTATCCCAAACCGTGCTCTGAATTTTTCTCAGACTGGGGATTGCACAGGCAGTAGCTGCCCAGTAGACATATGGGCAGCTGACAGCACCAAGACACACCACCAGCAGCTCTGTCGTCTGGCAGATTGCCTCAGAGAGTCAGGCTCGATGAATCAGTCCTTCTGCTGGGGCTGGGAGCGTGGGGGACGCCTCTGCTCCAGAAGGCTGGTGCAGAATGAGAAAGATGCACAGCCTCCATGCTCGTTGAACTGCAGGCTTGGGATGGCTGTCAGTGTCCAAAAGAACTTGAATCTTGCTAATTTGGGTGTGTAGAGGCAGAGTTTCAGCTTGGTTACTCTGGGGCGAGGATGTGTCACTAGCTTGATGCTTGCTCTTCTCTCTGCTGCGGTGTGGAGTTTCGCAGCCTGGAAATGCCATGGGGAGGAATTTAACGCTGCCAAGGTTGGGCAGTGGGAGAAGTGAGGAGAAAAGAAATTGGCTTGGAACTGTCCTGTCTCTCTGTGCCTCTTCCCTTATAGCCCTGAAAGGGGGCCAAATGTTCTTGTAAGCTGAGCAGGCAATGGAGCCAACAAGATCCTTGCTTCTCTCCTCCACCCCTTGGTCCTTGCAGCTTCGTCTGGTTGATGTTTCAGTCAATGATGTGGCAGCCCCTGAGCAGGCAGAAGAAGTAATAGCCACCAGGAGTCACCTTCAGAACCTGGCTCCTCCAGGCCAGGACCTCACAGAGCCCAGGCTTGCTGCTGTCACAGGCTGCTGGCTGAAGAGAGGGCAGGGACAGCTCTGTCTTCTCTGTATGGTGTCGGACAAACCTCCTGCATTCTCAGCGGCACTAGAAATGCTGCAATCTCTTTGCTAGGAAAAAAAAAAACAATGCAGAAGCACGTCTGTCTCTTGTATGATTTCCTTAGGGGGATGACCCCCACTGAGGACACAAGGCTACATGTATGGCTATTAGTTTAAATTGGTTTTTGTTTCTCTGGGAACATTAGCAACTTCTATGAGGTGAAGAACTCTTTGCAAGAGGAAGGATGAAATAAACACTGAGAGCAGGATTCCCACTTGTGAAGAGTATTAACTAAAGCCTGAGAGACTGCAGCAGTTCCATTTCAGGGCACAGTACTGCACCTTTGTACAACACAAGGGTGGTGTGGGGTGAAGACCTTGTGCTATACAAACTCTGCCTAGTGAAAGCATATTAGGGTTTAGCTATTTGTTTTTTGGGGAGGTGGGGTTTTTTTTTTCTCACTAAAACATAATACTGTTTTTTGGTTCACCTTTCTTCTTTTTTTCCCTATTTGGCCTCTTTCATGGCAGATAATTGTATTGGCTGTGGTTTAATTAGCCAATTATGCCACAGCTGGAGTGTTTTTCAGAGTAAATCCTTTTATTTCATTTTTCTTAAACAGCTTCCATTCTGACCTGGATCCTGACAGTTTGCTGGCCCCTGTACCTCTCTAATTAAGGCTGGGTTAACATGCTTGCCGAGCTTCATGCCCATCACTCAGTGAAATCCTCTATGTGTGCACTAGGTTAAAACCTACTTTCTACCCTCTTTATGTGATTTCAGTCCAGAAACTTTCTACAGTTTTAAAGTAGCAAAAGGAGTCCAAGAAAAGCCATAGAAACTTACAAGAGTCCTTCTTCCTACTTAAAATCCCTGAGGGCATGATCTACAAGTGTTTTCCTGGCTCCTGCCATTTTCCTCCCCTCTGCTTAACCCCAGTTAAGCTTGCTGATGACAGGGAGACATATATTCAAAAGTGCTGCAAGCTGTTTTTCAAATCAGGTCACATTTACTATTTCCCAAACAAAAGATGATGTCTTGGGGAAACTTTGAGGCTAGTACTTCAGTTTAGCCAAACCAAACCTTAATCTGGCATGTAATGGGACAGAACCACGATGTAATTGACAGTTCTTGACATCGAACAAGGAGCAGATTTAAAAACCAATTAAAAAAACCCAGATCAATAGTAATTGGTCTTACAGCTGTTGCAGCAGTGTGCAACATCTGTCTAGCACACCCTCCAAGCACCTGCCTCTGCAATGGCTATGAAGAAACAAACCATGTATCAACTCAGTTTTATTTTCTAGCTCTGTTTAAAATGGAACAAACACTGGAATATCTCTCCCATGGGAAATTCCAATATTGCAACATCTGTTTCTGTCAAGAATCAGACTGAAAATTCTCCATAATGATTGTTTTGTTTGCTTATGGGGGGGGAAAAAAAAAAAACAACAAACAAAAAAGAAGTATTTCATATGGAAATGTGGAAGTGCTGCTATCGATCTCTTTGTGGATGTTACAGCTTTTAGAATGACAGTCCCATCTCCACCATACATCATGCCCCTTGAGGAGTTACTCTCCTCCTGGACGTGAGGCTCCCTAAATTCATCACATTCACTTTGCTCTCTACTCCCTCACTATGGAATTCCTCCTTCCAGCCTATATTGTCTCTGCTCCTTCAGTGGCAAAGGGATGGTTGGAGTGTTCAGGGAGAAGAGGCAGCCACTCATGGGTGAGTGGGAGAGGAGCAGAGGACATGGTGGAGGGCCGGAGCAAGGGCTGGGAGCAGAGCACCCCTCACAGGTGCCATGGAGAGGAAGAACATTGTGGATCCCCTCAGCTACAGCTTTCATTTTCATTTTTCTTACAAGAGGCAAGGAAAAAATGGATCTAGCAGAAACCCCTATTTTAACACTAAAATTATGTTTAATTTTAGATATCCAATCAACTTTACAGTGAAAGTGTACCATGGGTTTACTAGCATCCAATGTTATTGCCTGTAGGAGCTGTGAACACATGGCCCAGGAGACATCCAACTAATGCAAAATACTTTACACAAGCTCCTTCAGGGAGGGGATTGTTTGGCACAGGTAACGAGTCCATCTGCCAGGCACAAACCAAACAGCTCTGCCTCACACAGTCACAGCTGCAGGAGCTAAAAACCTCCAGCTGAAGTTCCTGTCCTGGGAGTCATCACATTTGTCAGCCTTTCTCTGACAGTAACAATAGATACCACACTTGTCTCATCCCAACTGCACCCTCTCTGCTACAGGTGAAACAAAAAAGCACTTAGGTGAAACAAAAAGGCCCTCTTATACATTCTCAGATGTTTTGCCCAATTTTAAGTGTGTGATGTTTTGTGTTTTTTCTGGCAGTGGCAGCACAGCTCAGCAGGTGATGCATTGCTGTTTATCTGCAGTGCTGTCTCTTACACCTTGTTTTAATGACAGTTCAAAAAGGCAGAGAGCTTCTCAACGTTTAGCTAAAGGCAGAGGAATAAAGGTGGAAGATAAAATCTGAAAAGAGTGACGTGAACACATAGAAAGGCATGAACACATGAAGGCAGAGGGATCAATTTGGGGGAAAAAATCTTTTTTATCTTTACTCTCCCTTTCCATTCTCAAATAAGAATTACATGTAACTTTGCTTTATGTGTTCCTTCTTTTCATTTTGTTCCCCTCTGGATTTTTCTACAAATCAAGAGCTTAGCAGAGTTAAGTCACAACAGATCTCTTGTCAGGACTGGATCCTCTTTTTCCATTTGTGATTTAATTTATGGACAGACTGAAATTTCTTTTATTTTCTATTCAGAATTATCAACCTTGAGGGTTTGTGAGACTTTTTGCTAACTATGCTTTTTGTGAACTATGAGATCTATGACTGTTGACTTTTCTGTCATAGATTTTTCTTTAAATGTTTCTGCTAGATAAATCACGTGAGCCTGTGTTTTATGATTTGACTGCCTGTTTATCCTTCTGCTGTTTCTTCTTGCCCCACTATTTTCAGATACCTCTTTTGATAACCATTATTTTGCTGAGCACAGATAGATGAATATATACTTAGGACACAGTTTCATGAGCCAATACAGGATGCTCCTTATACATGTGTCTACAAACACAGTGGTAACTGCAGTCAAGATAATCACAAGTGAAACAACCTTCAGTGAGGACTTGGAGATTAGAAATTCAATGCTACTTCCAAGGATGGGTTAACACACACAGTTCCCTAAAAATCCACTATATTCTCTACTCCACCACAGAGGTAAAATGAGGTGCTTTCTTTTGCTGTGGAGCATGCCAGGAATGGAAGCAGAACAGACTTTTCTGTGGGTTTCAGTCCTGTTTTTCATCCTCAGAAGCTATGGAAATTTAACTGCTGTTCAGTCAGATCTGGATAAGCACCAAAACTTTGCAGAGACTGACTATTCAATGAAATAGTCTAGCTTTTCTTAATTAGGCCATTGTTAATTCTAAAACTCTATAGGTAGAACAACTCAGAGATTTGTAGATCTATTTCCCCCAAAATGAAAAGTGAAATTATGGAAGGCATAAGAAAAATATGTAGGAAATAATATTCTATTCCATTAATATTTTAAAGGTTTTCACTGAAAAACAAGTTTCCTAAGCTCTGTTTTTGAAAATGGGTATCTGAACAGGCTAACTTTTTTTGTTGAACCTATGATACTCTCATTAAAAACAAAAGATGCAAACAAAACTATTTCATTTTAACTTTTTTTTTTTTTTTTTTAATAAACTGCAGCTTCTGAGAACTACAAGAGACTTTTCAGTTACAGATCCAGAAAAGCTCTGTTAAACTTCGCAGCTGAAAATTACAGTGTGTAGCAGAGTGTTAGCATTTTGGCAATCTCACATGCCTTCTGTTTTGTTTACAAAAAAGTTGGATGTAGTTGTCAGCCTACACAAACAGACTGCCTGGCTCCCCTGGAGAGGTTTCTGTACCCCCAAGGTTCAGTATTTAGCTCAGACAATGGCTGCAGAGGCAGCTCAAGAAGGGTTGCCTTTCCTCCTCCCACCAGCTCCCACGCCCAGCTGGAGTGGGGTGAGAGCCGCTCCCACTTTTCTAGGGACCACATCTCAGGTGGACCCAAGAGATGGACTCACCACAGGGCTGGCCCCTCGTCTTGCCAAGACAGAGGCAAGACTCTGTCTCTTCATAGTGATTTGCAGCTCTGAGCAGCCAGGAAGGTGGAGCTTTAGTGACTGAGCCATTTCTAGACAATCCACTAGCCTAAACATAGTCCAGCTCTCTTTGATGTGTGAATTTTCTTCTACTGAGCTACCAGAAATAAAAGCTTTTGGTGGCTAAAATCGGTAGCTATATCTCTGAATGACGTGACTGATACGCTACTCCCACAGGCAACCCTTTTGGAAGCTGGTTCGTGATATCATTATACTGCTGTTTTTGGGATAAGTCGTGTGCTTCAGAATGCACTTCCCAGCACAACTGCAAATGAAATGTCTGCCACAGACGCAGATAGAGTGGACAATCAATAATTGCCTTTCTTGCATTTTCTTCCTGCAAAGAGGACAGCGGTGACCAGAGTTTAAAAAGTGACAATAATCAGTCTTAAACTACTTGTCTGGTATCTCCTATCAGTGATCTGCTTTCCCCACTCTTGTTACATGCGCATGTTAATCTGAAAATGATACCCTGACTTGTGAAGAAACTCCTAGAGAGCTGGTGATTTCTGTTGGCTTGGAAGGATTTATGAGTTTATCTGTACCCAGGGTGTTCCATCATTCTCAAATTCCCAGGCTTTGAGTAGCCGTGACCCTGAGGGGAGTGCAATGCAACTATTAATCATTGGTAGCAATGGGATATCCTCCATGGGCATCATGTGCCATTGTCAGTAGATCAGAGAACTGCTGCTGACCTTTAATGGAGAAAAGCAAAGGATAAAGGTCATTTTTGTTTCATCTACACAACAAAAGTTTTAAAACTGGCTTGTCACGAAAGCATTAAAAATCTGCTGCACAAAACCCTGGGGAACGATGCTGGCTTCCCCAACATGTGTGACAGTAGAATCACTTTAGAACTGAGTAGTATTGCAGAAACCAACATGCTAAGCTGAAAAGGTACTGGTTTTACATTCTTCTGTGTTCATGTGGTCCTGTGACCTTCAGAAAAAGCTGCTAAATATTTGGGGACTTTTTCTATGTCACTTTTAATAATGATAATAACCTCACAGTCACAGGTATGTTTCAAGTGGAAGTGACTGGATACAAAAAAACAACCTATCTTTGGCCACTCTAGAACTGGCTTTAAATACCCTTTATGCAGGAAATAACATGGTCTTCATCTTCCATGCTCTCTTTGTACCCCCTTCAATTTCAACCACTTATCCTAGGTATTTTCCCATAATTAAACTGTTGATACTTGTCTTCTTGTTTATCATGGCCTTAGGCAGGTTGTCTTTGACCACCTGGACTTTCTCAAGTCTGTCCTGCAATCATTTTATAAAAATTATTTTATAAAAAGCCATTGACTATTTAGCCAGCCATCTTGGCCAGTAACAGACCATCCATCACCCACGCAACACCTTGCCTCCTCTCCGCAAGTATAGAAGTTCATACCATCCTCTGACTCCTCCAAAAGCAAAATTCAGAACTTTAATGATTCACAACAGCTTTAAATAGATGATGTCTCTATCCTGTTTCAAAGTCTGTTCTTTGCTTTTTTGGTTTTTCTTCGTATGCAGATGCGTAAACCAATCTTTATCTTTCTCAGGCTGAAGTGAGGACCTATACATTCAAAGTGGAAATGAGCTGTGACATTTTGACCATGCGGTATGAACCAGTAGATAGAGGTGCAGTCAACAACTTTTCATCCCCTGAGAAATCCTTAGGTCCCCATGTCCAGCAAACCACAGAGCTGTGGATCAGTGGAAGGATCCCTGGATAAATTCCTCAGCCTGTGCTGGACTCCGCTGAACAGAAGGTCAGACTAGATGATCATGACTACCCGTACTGCTCCTAACATTTGAGAACCAGCCCCTACAAAGGCAAGAATGTAAAAGCAGTCAAACTGTCAATCAAAGTCTTCTGGTGAAGTCAGCGGGTTCAATAGAAACGAACATCTCTGTGTAAGCTAATGCTACAATTGTACGCATTAAGGTTTCAATTGCCTTAACTTTTGCGAGTGAATACTCATTACTTTAACTGTCAGTCACATCACAGCAGACATATGGATCTTAGGCTGTATCAAAAAAAGATATTACATGGCCTCCTCTTCCTTGAGAGCTAAGCAGAGCCTTTATAAATGACACAACAGTGGCTTTCAAGCTTTCAGTCAGTATTTGTCTCTGAGCACCAGCCTTCCCTGAATATTACTGAAAGTAAGGCTGATGGAAAGAACAGGTATTGACCATTTCAGAGACTTCTGCTTGTCTAGAAGTCTGGTAGGAAAGACTCTATCAAACCTTAACCAGTGTCCACAGGTGCAGAAAGCATATGGCAGGTTCAAAGTCTCTCTCTAGCCTTGTTTATTCCCTGAGTAAGCTATTAAGCTATGATCCACGAGGTGTCTCCTATCCTGTTCCACTGGAATCTCATGAATTGATTTTATCTCAGAAGATATAGCTTGCAAAAAACACTTGTACTTGAGTAAGCTAAGACAATATCATGGCACTGCATTGGGCTGCAGCTGAGATGGAAAAACATGAAAATATATACTTCTTTCTTGCTTCTCTGTAGGGATGCTCTCCACTCACCAGTCCCTTGGATTTTTGCATCCAAGGATATTTTGAGCACTGCACACACCTCTCTGACTTTCAGGCTGCCTTCTGTGCTGTGAGTCATTGTGGAAGAGGTTTGGTCCAGATGTGTCTTTTGGGGTCTATTGCTGTCTGGGCTGGTCAGTGGTCCCTGGAGCCATTCATCAGTGCCACCCTCTTTGCTGATTCTCCTGATGGTTTTGATATGTCTATGTGAAGACCTCAAGCACTGCAAAGCCAGCAGGGCTGCAGGTGAGAGATTGCGAGAGCAGATTTTTTTTAAGAAATAATCACATGCTCAGTGCAGTGGTACAGATTAGGCCAGGTTTAGTGAGAACAAGCTCAGCCTGAAGACGTTTGCTGGTCATTACTGAAGGAATTGCTAAGACAGTGAGCTTGTGGCTGGGTGAGGAGTCTCAGTACCAGACAGCTCACTAGGGCCCCTGTGCGCACACCCATGACTCTACTCTGATTTAAAATAAGATGAAAATGCTGATGCCTTTGCATTTTTTCTGTATTTATGATCGTATTGACCCATATACTTAAAATTCACCTTTATCTGAGTCATCCTGCATCCATGGCAAAATTTTCTTCCATCCTTAGAAGTGTGCATTTCTGGCATCGAACTTGTAATTTCTGCTTAGGTAAGGGGATTGTGTTTCATTTAGTTTTCCTAGCTAAGTCTGCTTTTTTCATGCCTTAGTAAAGTTTTGTGTGGGCAACTACAGCAGCCATTTCTCTAACAAGCTTTAAATCTATTTTAGCCAATACACAGAACCATTTGAGGAGCCATCTCCACCTGTATAGGATTGTTTTATAGACAAAAATGGAGCCAGGTGTTCCTTCAACTCAGGGTAGCTGTCTCTTGAGTTACAATAAAGCATTTCCATTAGAGACTATTCTAGTTAAATACTTTTGAGTAGTGGTTAAAGCATTCCGAAGTCCTCAAAGTATTTGCTTGACACTAGAGAATGCTCACAGAAAAATTACCCTTTGCTGTCATCACATGGGTCACTCTGAAGATGTCCATAGCTTCATGAGGGAGACAGATTTCGTAATCTGAGAAGATTGCTTTGTGATAAAATATTATGCTAACACCTTCTCTCTCAAACTGAGAGCAGCGTAGAAATTTGTAACTTTGAAAACCTATCTCTTCATATGATTACAAGTTACGGTCTTCAGAGACAAAAAAGTGTTCTATAATGTCACACAGAAATTATGAACACAGAAAGGAGGAAAACTTCTCTACTTTCGCTTTTGACTCTTATAAAACTTGTCCCTGAAAGTAGAGCAAATCCAAGTTTGCTGAGCAATATGTAAAAGGCCAGTTGTACTGGGAGTGGGTTTTCCTCTCTCGAGGAATCATGAGCATGTTGGAAAGCAGTAGACAGAAAAAAAAGTTGAACATGAGCAGTTTGAGAAAGAAAAAGAGAGGCTATCATCTCTTAAATTCTCTGTTGGGGACGGTGTGATAAGTGATGCATACAGATACACTCCCACAAGATAACCCTTTTTTTAGGCTCTACCATATGTTCAGGAGCAGCAATCACATTTGTCTTCGTGCTGGAGGGAGGGTGGAGTGATTCATTCCATAGCAAGGTAAAAAAAAAAATCCACAGAGCAGTGGCATCAGAAATATGACTGTGAAAGTTCTGGGACACTTTAGAGAATAAGGATGCCAGTATCTGCCAACAAACCCAGAGTGTACATGAGGAAAAAAGACCTGAGTGAAATTTGTGGCAGGCTACCATATATTTACACTATGGAGTGATAAATTACACAGGTGTTTATAGAGACTTTTCTGTTCATTCACCTTTTCTATGGCACTGCAAAATGTTGCCAGCATGGTCATTAAAGACCTACTCATTTTCTGAAACATGGTTATGAATTTTAGTCATGACAGAATAAATTCTTTTCTACTGCTGAAGTATTGAAACTAATTAAGCATTCTTCACTATTTTATTGAAATTTAATCACTATGAGTCAGAGTTTTATCTTCTTTAGGTGCATAGCCACATGAATTTAGGACCAGACTCATTTTTGACTTGTGGCTTATAGTCAGGCTATTGTGGAAGAGAGAAATGCATGCATTGTGAGGAATCATTTGGCTCTGTCTGGAATTTCTGTTGTCTGAGGTAAGTTAATTTTAGTCTGCCTATGAGGCACATTAGATAGTAAATTCTAAGAGTTACGTAAAAGCCAGTAGCTCATAGAAGTTTTCTGCAGTGCCACATTTATCTCCACTTTATCCCTGAATGCAGCCCTTTCCAACCACTAAGTAATGATTTTTGGCACTGTCACAGTAGGGCAAATATTTCTCACTGTAAGATTCATGCCAAGCGTGGGGGGATGGCACAAATACACACCTGCAAAGACAGAGTGCATGTGGCTGGGAAATGACTACACCCTAAATGTAGGGTTTGAAAGCAATCTTGAAGTGAATGAAAAACCCTTGAGGCGCTTGGACACAGGATTTTTCACATCTCTACTATCTCCTGAGAGGGGCACAAGGGATGAAGCAGGGGTGTATTTTGCTTGAGATGTCTCTGGCAACTGGAAACAAACGCAGCTCTCAAGCAGATTTTCAGAACCAAGGACAGTTCTTAACAGACCATTCCCACTTTGTGTCTTTTACTACATTTATGAGGGAAATGTGGGAGTTCCTTTAACAGGCAGTTGGGTACAGGCTACATTCTCCCATCTTGTACAGTCAGAGTTGCTGTTCAGCAGATTTGCAGCTTCATTTCTTCTGCTGGTGACCATCCTTCTCTCATTTTGGTGAGACGGAAATAAGGAAGGAAATTAAATTTCTAAAAAAAATCAAAACCACTTCTCTACAAAGCTGACTGACTTCCTCAGCAAGAAAGTAAGAAAGGCCATCTCATCAGTCAAGATCATCTGGCCGTTATTCTCTCTTCATGCCAAAGACAGACACTGTGCCTTGCTGGAGTTCTGCCACAGACTGATGGTTCTTCTTATCCTAATTCCATGTGTCATGGGATTGGCACTGTCTTGGTCTGACCTAGGAAGGGGATTGAAACCACATTCAGAGAGGTGAACTCAGAGCCCATCAAATGTGTATCAAGTGGTACAGAGGCAAGTTTAGGACTCCCTCTAACCCAGCCCACTGCAGACAAGCCAAAATCAGCAGTTCTGTTAATGAAGCACAACTTTGCAGTACTCCATAAGGGAGTAAAAGTTCCTTATTCCCATGCTCATACACTCTGAGCTGCACTCTGGTACTTCTAAGGTAACCATTTACTGAGAAAAGAAGGGAAAATGCTTTCCCAAGTGCAACATATTTTGTTCTTTCATCACTGCAGATCTAAGAAATCTCCCAGCCCATATAGTGGTTTTGGAGGATCATGCTTAAGTTTCCTCTTTAGGTTTACATTGGGTATTAGAAAAGCTGAGTCAAATGCTGATAAGTATACTGATAATACTTATGATGAAAATATGTATGGGAAAACAGAGTCATATAACTAATATACCCTAGAATGCAGTGCTGGCTGTGCTCTCCAAAGAAGCCTGAAACCTTATATTTCTATGTAGTGATTTTTTTAAGGGTTTATTGTACTTCTTTTCTAGGAATGAGTCTGACTTTTGACTTCTTGATTTTTTGAAGGGATCACACTTAGGTTTTGATACTGCTTGGTAACATGAATCAATGTTCAACTTAACCTTTTTGTTCCTAAATATCAATAAACATTTGGCAAATTTCTACTACTGCTCATTTTGACAGGATGAGGACAGCATTCCCTTGTCTGATAGTCAAGGTGACTAATGATTCTGTATTCTTCAAGCAGGCAAAAGTTGTGCATTTAGTACCACTGTGCATTTGATTTGCATTTTATTCTGTGCTCTTTTTTAGCTCTTGGGGTAATTTTTGCATGTTCTACTTATTTAAGCTATCTGGAGTTACAGCAGGAAAGCTCAGAGAATATTTTACAGGGTGATGAAGTTTGAGTTTTTCAGGCTTTACCCTTGAAGCTCTCCAAAACAGAGCAATCTGTCAGTCTCTTCCTTCGTTACTCTTTGAAAGTTTTTTGAGCAAAGATAAAGAAAAATCCATTCTTTCATTTCCCTTTCAACAGTACAGAGAACTCTTACACGTTATTCCACAGAATTCACAGAGTTTTTCAGTAAAATTATTCATAAGCTGCTTTTCATTGTCTGTAATGACCTCATATGGACGCCTATAACAAGTAAAAGCTTTTGTTCTCCTGGTGAACAATGAAACATCCATGCCTGCAAAAACCTCCAGGAATGATGGCTAGCAATTAATCATGGTAAAGGAAGAATAAACCTAGCAGATCTGGATGTATCAACAGACTTGATGCCATACCTACCATTTGTCATAGTTGGGGCTTTTTGTGCAAACTAATTAACTTGTTGGTCACCTGCTCGCTGTCTGAGTCCATTTGATCTTAAAACCCTATTCAGCAAAACTGCAATTTAAGCAATAAATTGTAAATTTCGGGAGCCAAGTAAAACTTTAATCAATTGGTGAAGTTGAAACATAAGAAGAAATTCTACTCTCTTCTTGATGTTACACCATCAAACCTAAAGAGAACAATTGGGGTTCTCTGAAATAAAAGAGAGATACCAAATTTGAGCAGTCCTTTATTTGTAAACTCATTTAATATGCAACTTTGCTAAAGAGTAGGATTTCTTTCCTTTTCTGGTACTTACAAATCTTCTGCGTACTGTCTGTGAGAGAGAACTAATTTGAGGATGGCCAAATATATATTTGCAAAGTATTTAGCTGGTACCTGGAAGGCACCAAAATCCAATAAACTGTTTGAGCTTTCTTCTTTCCGATGAGCTCACTAATGGGATGCATAGCCTGGATTCTGGGCTGCAGATATTTACTAGGCTGCTACTAGTCTGCATTTAGACTCCTAATTGTGGAGAGTTTGCAACATGTAAATAAATAGTAAATTACTTTTTACTAAATTTTGTTCATGTACCAGAAATCTGGGGCTCTTGTGTAAGATCCTTCATCAGAGAAATATATTGCTAAATGTTAAAACATACTTCTAGACAATAAAATCATGCTACTACTGGAAGGTATAACCGACTTCTCATTTTCTTTCTCCTGGGGTCATTACAAACTAAAACTTGTTTTCTTGCTGGATGAGCTTTATTTTCCTTTTCAGTAACGTGTTTGTCACTCTTGGCACAGTACACTTTCGGTCCAGGCTTAGCTTTGAAAGAAGCAGGGTGTCTCTGGTTGGTGAGCAATGCTTTTGTCTAATTTTGGTATCACAAACTGAAAGGATATAACTGTGTTTTATCCTTTTATAAAGCATTCCAAAATTCAACATCTCCACATCTTTCTAGCCTATCCAGTCCTTCTAGCCTTCCTTTTCCTTTGCTTTATGTGCAATACCCAGACAGTGGCAAAATATCAAACTTCTGCTTTAGGAAGTGCTTTCATTACACATCTATGTTCCTTTTTTCCTCTTTTGTTTTCTGCTTTTTTTCTCCCCTTAGGAGACAATATTTTTGACCATTAGTGATTTTGCACCTCTTGTTCTCATTCTGCATATGAAAAAACAATTTTTCCCTAATGTTATTGCAAAAGTCACCTTGAATCATTCTGCTTTTCTTTACCCTGTGCATGTTTCATGGAAATTTTTGTTCCAAAAGATTTTCTCGCTCGTCTAGCACAGAAGCTAGAAGCTTAATGACTACTTTGCTTATACGTTTTTCAAAAAGCTTCCTCAGTTTACAAGAAGCAAGCAATTCTTCCATATCCTTTTTACATAGTAAAAGGTATTTCCAGTTTGTTAATTGGGTAGAGAGTTTGCCAGAGAGGTTCTCTAAATATACGTAAACTATGTCTGTGTGTTTGCTGAGTTGATAGATATTTCTTTACCTCATTTTTCAAGAACTGGTAAATGCAGTTCTTCCTTTCTCTCCCTTGGGAATTAAACTATTTTTTTAGCCTTCACAATAAGAGAGATGCTTGAGATTCTGGTAGATAACCGTTCCTTATCCCTTGAGACTATCCACAAGTTCAATCACTGAGGTGGGGGAACACTTGAATGATATCTGTTTAAACTTTTTAATAATGCATAAATTGTGTCTTAAACTGATGCTGAGACACTCTTCTGTACAAACTGATATATCAGTGTATACACAGTTTCTATGGGTAGTGATGCCCATTTCATTTCATTTCAAGATTCTTTCTTTTTGGTTGGAATAATTAGAATAGTCTTGTCAGCTGTTAGCTGACTTCACACTTCTCTTACCACTGCACAAAGATTTTTTTGACAGAAGAACTTGAAACAGCATGTTGGAGTTTGCTTTGGCCAGCCAATTACAAAATACAGGCAAACATAACTTTAAGCAGTGCCTGGAGTTTTTGTCATTCCAGCAAGACCTTCTGGACATAAAATTATCCTGTGTGGTAGGACACCGAGTTTCTGTAGGACATGTGACTTTCAACCTAGTGTAAGTGCTCTGAGTTACAAGCGCGGACAAAATTGCTAGTATCCTCTTTATCTCTGCTCACATGAGCTCTTACAGAAAAAGGGGGTGGACATCTGTTAACCACCATAGGATCCCATCATTATAATTTGCACAGATTTCACTGCCTGGAAATAAGTGGAAAACCCCACTTGTAACTCTCAAGAAAGGACAGCATATAGCTGAATCTGACAGCTGTGTTCTGCCAGGAAAATAGCAGATTGCCTTTTCCAAATTAATTTCATTTGAGTTCCTAAATGTGCTCATTACTTCTAATGTTGCTCCCTTCTGGTAACCTCTGCTGGTATGGTAGGATACCCTTTTCTGATGTAACTGTCTAACAGTGCAAAAAAGAATTCAGAATTACTTGAGTCAGAGAGAATAACCATGACCCTTCAGCCACATGTATGAGCCATCTGTCTATAAAAAGCTGGGAAAAGTATGTCCCAGGTCCCAAACGCTGCTTAATGACTCGAACACCTCTTTCATGGAAAAGTTTTACCTCTTCCCATCTTTAGAAACAGGTTACTTGTAACGTGTTGCTGCCACTGTCAGTTGCTGACTTTACATACTGTTGAGTAATCTGAAATATACTGGCTAGCTCTTTGAAATGTTGCTGTGAGTTTTGATAGCTTTCTAACTCTACATTTACATGTAGATACGGAGTGAACTCATTAGTGTGGCTCTGCATTGTTTCCATAAATACTTCAGCTTCACATTTACTAACAGAAATATTGTGTGGGCTTTCAATTACTCTGCTAATGAGCTTAAATATGTTTTAGTTGGATTTGAATTAGTGTGAGGAATTTTTTTTCTGAGGCAGTTAGTATAATGAGGTGAAAGGTGTTCTGTATGTCACTGAATAGCTTGGATGTGATTGGATTAATCTTTAGTGCTGACAAGGCTTCCTAGAATGTACCTGCTTTCCCTCTAAAGATAAAATTGAAAGCTCAGGGCACTAAACATCTGCTGCTGTCATGTCCACATGAAAGAAATTATAGCACAGGTCAAGGAGCCTGAAAGTCTAATTTTGTGTTGTCAAACCAACATGAACCAAAATGAGGTTGTCCCAGACCAGTAGCTTGCACCTGGACAGATGAAGTGAGAACCTTTGTTGGTTCAAAGCATCAGAAAATGGTTCTGGTGATCATTCATCCAAGTGCCTCACCCATTGTGCCTGACTGCAGCTCTCTGTGGTTTGCAAGAATCTTGGTGAGAATTATAAAGAGAAGAGAGCTTTCCCTTAGAGCAATGACAATGGAGGGAAGCAGAATACCTTGTACCATGGTTCCCCTTTCTCAGCCTTGTGAAGTAATGTCCCCTAGAAGCCTACACTTTCCTCTGTCACCTGCTAAACTACTTCAGAGCACCCCCAGGGGACATTATTCAGCAGCCTATCAAAAAAATTTATATTCCCTGAGCCAATCGTTTAAAGTTTGGGATGTTTTGGGTTTTTTTTTACTTTCCTTTGTAGCACAAAGCATATATTCATTATCAGTATCTCTCTGGCTTACCATCTTCTGACAGGCACATCAATTGCTTTTGTCTCTGCCTTCTCTTTCTCACCTCCAACCCCACTTTTCCAGAAGACCAGGAAAGAACATAAGCAAATTAGGAAATAACAATGAAATTATATGTACTATGTGTTTTATTTGACAAGACAGATTCTCTGAAGGGCAGCTGGATATATGAGTGATGAGAAGACAAGTTTCAGAAAAGCAAAAAGGGATTTGTGTTTAATAATAAATGTTCCATCTGAAGGCAAAATTATGATTGCATATCATAAAACCCCCCAAAACTAATAAAATAAAAATGCAGGAAATTATTCATGCTGAGTTGATTTAGTGTTTACTGAACAAGTCTGGCTACGTGCTGGTATTATCTGACATTTCCTTATGGTGACACGACTGACAGAGGAATTATGCCTTGTTGCTAATACTAACAAATATCTCTTTTCCCAGGACACCAGAACTACAACTGTCATTTTTTCAAGTTGCAGGTCACAATAGGTCTCTGTCTTTCCCAGATTCTAAATTAAAAAATCTTGAATCAGATGCCAAAAGAGAGATCTCACACAAAATACACTTGATACTTTTTACCTGTTTTTTTTTTAATTCCTGAGGCCTTAGGATGATCTGAAGACACATATTCAAAGAATTCTTTTGAAATCTGAAGTGTCAGAAATTAACCTCCATTGTTAGCTTACTTAATTTTTAATAATGTTTTAGATTCTATTTTCATTCCATCACTACAGAAACTGGGGCTTTCCAGGACAAAAATACAGAAAAAAATTACACCAGTATATACCATAAAACTTTCAAGCAAATCACAAAGGTTGGCAGCCAAGAAGAATGCTAAGTGTGCAGCCCAAATTTGTCAGTTGCATGCTCTTGCTCCCAGGCAATACATCATGTGTGACATTTTCACTTCAATTTGGATCCTTCTAGTCTTCCTCTGATCTTTTTCTGCCCTTTTCTCCAGATTTCTTAATATCTGTCCACCATCTGAGCTCTTTCCACTGCCTTGATTCACTTCACTATCTTTTCAATTGTCTTGGCTTTGCTGAAACATCTTCACCTTTTTTGCAGGATTTTTAGTCAGTCTTTCTCCGGTGTGCTGATACTTTCTATCTCCCCCTGATACTTTTCCTCTCCTCTTTCTCTACCGTCCTACTTTAATCCTACTGGGATTGAAGGTGGACACTCCACCTGAAATGCAGGACTCTATTAGACCCTTCTACAATACTCTATAGCAGATTACCTGGATTTTTTTTTTTTTCAGAAAAACATATGTAACGGGTCTGAAGGAAAACAAACCAACTATCTTAAAATAGGAGACAAATTTATTAATGAAATAAAAAAGTTCATTTTTGGCATGAGATTTTCCCTGAAAAATGAAAATTGTTCAGATTCCAGTGTTTAACTTTTCTGGATTGATTTCTAGTTCTGAGAGTAATGTTTTGCACTTAAGTGGAAGCAACTTTATGTAAGAGGAAGTTCAGGAGTGTACAGTGAGACTGATATTTTCACAGTAAGGCATTACTATACAGAAAAGTTAGTGTGCTAACTAACTGGAATATAATTTTACAAAACAATCACTATTTTGCCCTGGCACCCTTCTTTCTCTTTCTTTTCCCCTCCTCAATACAAATTATAGTGCATAATGACACCAGCAGTTAGCAGTTGCTCCATAATTAGTTTATAGACTACAACAGCTACAAAATTCACACCGTAGGAATTAAGCTTTTCTTACCTTTTTTTTTTTCTTTTCTCCTTTTTTTGAGACAGCATTTAATAAATTAGCATGACTCTATTTTAAACTCCTAGCATTCATTTCAGATGGAGAAATTGTATACAGGTAGTATATAGACTCATATAATAAATCAAAAATTGTGCATAGGTGGTATATAGTCCTGGGTAATATTAAACAAAAAAAGAAAAAGAAAAAACGCTATGAGAAAAGAAAGATAGCCTAGTAGCCTAGCATGTTACTATAAAACTGAGTCTTGGAAGTTGCAAGTACTTTCCCAAAGGAATTGCCTTGACAGGTCCCTGTGTGTTCTGTGATTAAAGCAGTTTTGGGTTAAAACTAGATGGTATCATATCCTTCTTTTGATGGAGAAAAGGAACAGAATTGCCTAGCCAATTAACCTAATCTGGGTTTTGTTTAATTTGTCTGTTTTGCATAACCACAGTATTAACCAGCAGTTCAGTCCTGCTAATCCCCAGTGCTAAATAGAAGAAAAGAACCGTTTGCATATTACAGTGTAATCACAATATCTACTAATTTCCTCCGATACACTACAGGCCTCTTTTGAAAGAAGATTGCTGGCATTATCCCCATTTTATAAATGAGGAGACTTACAGTACAGCGAAATGATTTCTCAGGAACTGAGAGTTACTGATAAAGTGGAGCCTGATATCAATGAAGCTGATAAAGGAAGAATAAAACTCAGTTATCCCAAATTCTCAGCCCAGTTCACTCTCTGCAAGCTCCAGTGCTCACTTACATCTGGGATTACTGCTGAAGTCTTCAGCAAACCTTTTTCCCTTGCATTTCTAACTAATTTATTTTCTAATTTCCTTAATATCACCACACTCTGAAGTGAATAATTACAAAATTGCTTGCTTTCTGTTTGTTGTGTCCACAAGGACATAACAAGGGCATTTAGTGGTGATACAAAATAAGGTTGACTTCAAATAAGAGTTCTAGCACTCTCCTTCCCTGTTTTTAAAAAGTGTCTCATGGACTCATTTTGGTGCTTTCACAAAATGAGACACAAATCTCCATGGATTGAAAACAATGCATTGTTTGAAAAAGCCCTGCAAACTTTCATCTTGGCTTCATAGCTCTTCATCACACGTTAACTCTCCTAGGAGCATCTGTCTATTGCTGTTCTATTTCAGACACTTATGCCATGCCCCAATCTTGGCCATAGGTCTCCTCTTCTTCCAGTAATTAAAGCTCTTGTACCAAAGAGTGAAAGAAGGGGGCTTTTTCTCGTAAATTAAGAAGGTCTCTTGTAAGACCCCTATCATCATTTCGTTCGTTATAGAGGCAGGATTTTCAGAGAGGTCAGAAACTTGTTAATATATGAATAGTTTTCTTTGGGGTATTTTGACCTTCAGGTAGGATTCAGAAGCCTGCTCCTCTTACTCCAAAGAGAATAAACTAAATGAGAAAGGCAGAAATCACTGTATCTTATGTGTTTGGACTGTGAAATTTCCATAAGATTTTCAAATTTTGTCTTGACCTAGCAGGGAATAAATTTACACTTTCCCCATTGATGTACTTGTGTATTTGTTTGCTTTCCCAGTCCTCACTTGTCTCGGATTCCTTAAACTGGATACATTAAAACATTTCATAATCTGTGATCTATAAGCAAGTCTTTTGTTAGTTGATCTCCTCCTGCAGTTAGTCAACTGTCACTTTATTTTTCCTGAAGAAAAGCTAGTATCACATTTAGATCGCTATTCCTCTTCTGTGATGAGAAGTATCTCTGCAAGATCACCCTGCCCTGAAGAGCAGGCGGACAGTATCAAGCTTGTTGCTTGAAGATACTGCAACTGTTAAGTATGTTTGCTATCTGTGGGCTGGCAAGTGAACACCAGGATCTTCTGAGTTCCAAAAGCTAACGACTTTCAAAAGCTCTTTTTGACCTCTAATGCACCAGATCCTTGCTATCTCAAACCGATTTTCTGTGCTTAGGTGATGAGTGGACTGAACAAAACCCTGCAAGATCTCTGCCTAGACCCAGTTTTACTGGCCCCTCTTAGTTTTACTGCAGCTCAGAGCCATTGAGTCCCAGAGCCAGGGCATGGTGGTCCGTGATTAATGGCACTGCACATACGGAGGAGCCCTGAAAAGACACCTCCTCTTAGGCAGCAAAGCAAAGATTGAAGTGGCATTCTGCAGCTACCTGTGTTGGGGACAACCAAAGAAAGAGTCATCAATATCCCAGAATGAAAATGTGTCTGCATTGATTTTAGATGTGGGGAGCGTTAAGAGATGTCATCCATCATATCTGACTGGCAGTATGTTTGAGGAGGGTAGATTTAAGCATGGAGGAATGCCAAAATACTCTTAGAATTTGGCAAGTTCAAGAAAACAAGATCGTCTTCCCTGTAAGACAGAAAACTAAGTCTGAAATTAATTACTTAACTCCTAGTAATCCTGAAATTTTTACTTATTCCTATGCTCTGCTGTTCCTTAGCAGAATAATTTTAATATTTTACAGGAACTTTTAAAGTCTATTTACGGAAACAACCAAAATTCTTCATTTTAGATGCATATGGAGAGTTGATTACTTTTTCCTTAATTGAGATTACAGCTGTGATCTTTTATAAACCTATTATTAGTCTCAATATTATCACAGCTGTAGCTTCCAGGATTGATTGAATTTAGAAATGATTCAATTTCTTTTAAAGGCTAAGATGAGGTTTTTATTATAGTACATTGCAACACAGTTAACCTGTCCATGCTTTAGAACTAGTTATGGCCTCACTTCTGTACATTTAAAAATGGATTGGCTTTACATTTCTTGCCACTATTCACTACCTGCCAGTCCTTGAAAGATTCTAGGCAGTTACATTTCCTTGGAAGATTGTGTGTAATTGTGTTTGAAGAAAGCAAGTTGAAATGATTTGGGCTATCAGTGTTCACTGAAATTGGGCATTAGTGTGTGAGGCTGAACAACTGTGTTTCTATTTTTGTATGTTTGTTTGCTGAACAGAGCCACATCCTCACCTCAGGCCAGACTGATGGGTTGTGTAAGTGGCGAGAAAGCATAAATGTAAAGATGACCAGACATGTGCAAAGCTATAAAGTGTGTAAACCCCAGTGTTTGCTGCTTGCTCAGAGACAGTGGTCTCTCTTGCCTCTGTGTTTCATCAGTGCAAAGCCAAAGGAACCACTCTAACAGATGGTGTTACAGCCCTGTTTTTCCAAGAGTTATGACTCAAGTCTGAGACCCAGATTGTAGGGCTGACTACTCTTTCTGCTAACAGTGCAATTTGTTTGTAATGAGGTTTTACAGTGAAATAGCTTCTAATGACTTAACACACTGCAGTATTTTTAAAGTTTTGGGCCGAGAGTGGTGGTGAAGAGCAGAGTATAGCACTACAGAAGGAGATAGGAAGCAATTGGTAAAACTATTCAAGAGTTTAAAATCAAATGTTTGACGATCAATAGTATTCCGTTATTCCATATATCATCCTTGGTGTGTGCATATATACTTCCTTGAACAATTCAACAGAGTGCAGTCTGCTGTGGGCAGAGGTGTTTTCTTCACAGAGCCACAGAGAGAGCAGAACAATTATAAACAAGTTGAGACCAAATATTTCAACTTTTGGAAACAACTTTAGCAACATTATCTGGAGTGTTTCATGAGGGTTGCTTTATGACCTCTCGGCTCATTCTGAATAGCTCATCTATATCTGTGTCAAACAGCTCCATTAGGATGATAAATGTGCCTAGAATCTCAAACACAACATTGAGTAAACCTGCCAGATGATGTTTATATTCCAAGTGTCTCTCACCGATATTTCTTTTCCTTACAGAATTTTTTTTTCTGTGTTTGTTTACTTTTTAAAAAGGAGCCACATCCTTGCCTGTGGCCATTCTGAAGGGTTGAGTAAGTGGCATGAATGCATAAGTGCAAAGATGATCAGAAAATCATCTTTGCAGTGCCTTGACATTGCTGCTTCCCTGTGCAGGTCTGTTCCCTCCCACTGCACAGAAGGTGCTCTGCAGGGCTGCAGTTTGTGCTAGCTGTGGCAATGATTTGAGGCTCAGGAAGCCTGGCACTCCCACAAGGAGTCTGCCTTCCTCCTGTGCCCAGGCCTTGCCATCCCAAATATTCACACCAGCTCACTGTGTGTTCCAAGTGCCTGTAGGACTCGCTTGCTGCTGGTGCAAAAGACCTGCAGATCTAAGTCATAATAAGCTGTTTTGAGTTCAGCTTTTTTTCTCTCACTCAAGCCTGTAACGTGGCAGTAATGACAAACATGCACAGGGCATCTCTTTGGTGTTATTCTTGGCTACCCACCAGGCACCAAATCTGGGATTCTCCACTGTGTTCCACTAATTGTGCTGCAATTTTCACCGATCTGAAATGGGGGTAGACCATGTTCATTCCCATCTGCTAATTTTGAATGCTAGTCATGCTCTAATATTGCATGAGTTCAAATGGCTGCTTAAGTTTTGTGGCAGCAAAGAATAATGTCCATAAATGTCCCGACTTGGAGCACAGCTTGGGCCTAGCTACTTGGTTTTTTGAAATGGATTTATACATGAGCAGAATTTTTTATTTTAAAGAAACTTTCTTATTTCCATCCCTTTATCTTCCTACCTCTCCTCACACTTCCACAGCCCATACTGCCAATGCCAGTGCTTCTTTTTCACTCACACAGGGGAAGATAGTTGCAGGGATAAATTTCTGGCAAAGATGATGATGGTAGCTGCATTTTTAGGAGATATTTTCCACGGTGGGGAGTAGGAGGATGGGGAAAGTAAGCGGGAGAGTGGAGAAAAAGAGAGAAATGGTTGCCTGCCTTGCATTCTCAGTCAATGAGAAAACTAAGTGTAGACCCTTGCCTTCACAAGGTAAGTAATCTGCTGATGTTAGACAGTAAATGTTCAGGCACCTGTGAAGCGATGTGACAACTGCCACATTGAGACTCAGCAAGCACAATGGTCATTTGCATACTCAGAAAGAACTGCCTTTTGTATGTTTTTATTCTGAGTTATTTGTTCAGGTTTAAATATATTTCAGATTAGGACAGATGCAAGTGAGGAGAAAAAGAATCTCCAGTCTAGTCTGGTCTGCTTTTTCTCATCTCACAGTTGAGAGCTGGCCCTAAAAACTTGGGTGTTACTGAATGCTGGGATGTTTAACCCACAGGAGCTGGGAAGCTTGAATGCTTGTTGCCATTTTATGGCTCTGAATTTTATGGCTCCTCTCTGCCAGTACTCGGAACAGTTAACACTACATTGTTCTTACATCTGTTCTCTCTTACCTTTGTGTCAAGAGTAATCAATTATTTTTTCTTTTTTTTTTTTTT
>VZTE01004276.1:1046849-1070151 GCA_013397775.1 Eulacestoma nigropectus
TTTAAGGATGATACCAGCTACAAACAAGGCCTTTGTTGTAACCAACCTTGTTTCTGGAACAGGCTATGACCTCTGCGTCCTGGCAATGTGGGATGACACGGCCACAACCCTTACTGCCACCAATATTGTGGGATGTGCCCAGTTCTTCACCAAAGAAGACTACCCTCAGTGCCAGTCGATGCATAGCCAGTTCCTGGGTGGGACCATGATTCTGATCATTGGAGGCATCATTGTGGCAACTCTGTTGGTATTCATTGTAATTCTCATGGTCCGCTATAAGGTCTGCAACAATTCCCAGGGGAAGATGTCTAATGTCAGCAACGTCTACTCACAGACGAATGGAGCACAACCAGTTCAGAACGGAGTCTTGCCCCAAGTCAATCCCAAAGTGGTGGTGAGAAATGAACTTATGGAGTTTAACTGCCAGTCTGCGCGGAGTAGCATCTCCTCTTCCTCCAGCTCTGCAAATAGCCGCGACTGTGACAACTACAGCCTCCAAAGTGAACATGGCACATTGTCCAGTAAATGGAGGCCTCCTTCCCGGTCAAAACACAATATTGACCGGCTAATGGGAGCTTTTGCCTCCCTGGAACTGAAATGTCAGAAAAAGGAGGAAATGACAGACTCCAGAACTTCCACGGTGGCCCGTCACTCGGACAAAGAGCCACTGCTGGGCCAGACGGAGTCCAAATTCCGCAGCTTCCTCATGTTGCCTCTGGAGGGCAAAACTAAACGTAGCCATTCTTTTGACATGGGGGACTTTGCCACATCTCAGTGTTGCACCTACCCGAAAAAGATAACAAACATTTGGACAAAGAGGAGCCTCTCAGTTAACGGCATGCTTTTGCAGTATGATGACAATGACCTAACAGGGGCAAAAGGGACTTTCGGGAGCTCAGAGTGGGTAATGGAAAGCACAGTGTAAATATCAGTGTCTCCCCCCTTCTCTTCTCCCTTCATGTGTTATAAAGCGTGGTTTGCTTCAGGGCCATGCAATTGAAAAGTGAGGGGAGAAAATGTTTTGAGTTGTATTGGCCAAAAAGATAGGTAAGCAAGTAAGTAACAGGGATAGTAAAAGAGAAAGAGGGTCATGAAATGTGAATAGGCACGTATGGTACCATTCCCGTCTGGCCCCAACTAAACCATGCAGGAATGTTTCAAGGAATTTGCTAGTTGTATTTAGCATTGCTTTCCAAAAGTTACTCAGACTCTTGGTGAGCCTTCACACAAGATTAAACAAGGAGGATGAAAAGGGGTTTAACAGCAGAAATTTAATTTTACATGGTTTCTTTTTACTTTCTTTCTTTCTCCTTTTTTTAATGGCACCTCTATTTTTTTTTTTTTTTTTTAACCGCAGAAATACACTTCTGTGGATATGACTGGTGCTAGGATATATCTGGTTGTCAGTGCAAGTGATTTTCTCAAAAGTGCAGGCAGGGCACCCACAGGGGCAGATAAGAATAAATTGTTCAGCATAATCTCATGGTGTTAACTGTGACATCTGGGCAAACAATATTTGTTGTTGAATGGACTTTTGGTTGGGATTTAATTATTTCTGTTCTGTTTTGATTTGTTACTGCTTTTGAGTTGCTTTTTCCCCACAACAGAAGGTATGTTTCTATGCATATTTTGGTTTTGTTTTCAGCCTCATCAGATCCCGCAGATGGAAAGGAGGATATGTACAAAGGTCAAATATCTGATGTACTGTATAACCCACCTCTAATAACATCTCTTTTTTCCTAGGAAAAATTAAATCTAGGGACAAATTAAAAAAAAAAAATCATCCTCTTTCTTCCATCTCCTTCATAGCCTCTGCTTGTCAATGCTCAAGGCAGATTGCAGCAGATATTGATATTTGTAGGGATGCTGCTATCAAAGATGGGAAAAATAGTTATCAGGATACTCTAAGAAAGTATAAGGAAACGGAAAACAGGAATAGCTCCTGGGAACTCTCCACATGATGAATATCAGTGGTTTCTGGTAGAGGTCACACTCTCACTCTGCTAAAATGACAGACTTGCACCCTACTGTGACAAAAGCTCCTTGTCTGTACAGTCACCACGACATGTCTTGACTGTACCAGTAACAACAGGAAAATTAAGTTTTTCTGTATTTCAGGGGATTGGTTATGTTCCAAATTAGCCACAGAAGTTGAGTTAAATTTGGGTATCTCAGAGCAGGGGGTGTCCCATGTATCCCCTGAATTACATCCAGCCCTTCCCCAGTCTGGTGCACTCCTACACTGCTTCCTCTCATCCTCAGGAAGATACTTATAACAGGAGCTCTTCAGGGTTTGTAAACGGATTCTCACATTGGTTTTCGGTGAGCATTGTTGTGGTTGTAAAAAAATACACATGGCCCATCCAGCAGAATGTATTGTCCTTGCCAATTTTACTGCGATTTCTAGCATTCTGCTGGCTACTGCAACTGTCCTGTCATTTGTTTATTTATTTGTTTGATCAGCTGTTGGGAACCATTCTGAAATTGCACATTCTTACTATGATTTTGTAAATGACGTGGAGAAAGTGTGCAAGGCACAGAGAAAATAACACATGAAAAATCTCTATGTATATTTTTTTTAAAAGGTTCAGAGATATATTGTGACATGGCTGTGTACTTGATCTTGTATTCGTCATGTTTCCTACTTGGAGTTTTAGATAATGACATCCCTGTGATCAGAATATTTTTTCCTTTATTTTCTTTCTCTTTTTTTGCTACAAAATGTACAGTAAAAAAACATCCTTGGGGGAAAAAAAAGGACCTGCTTTTCATTTATTTGTTATTCTGTGGTCTGCTTTGAAACCTAAAAAGTGATTATTTTTTAAATTATCTTGAAAATTTAGACATTTGTTTTTTCTTTCCCACAAACCATCTTTGACGTCAGGATTTTAGGTATAAAGTAGGAATCGAGAAATATATACCTTTTTGGAATGCATAAGAAAAGATCTTGTAAAAGGCATTTCACCTCTTTTTCTGTTGTTACATTTATACAGACCTATATTACTAGAGTACTCTAAACCTGATCCAAAATCTGCAGACAGAAGGAGTAGCAACTTTAAACTTAGGACCTGACTTTCTGTAGGTTTTTGCTCAGATTGTTGCTCAGCAGCAACATTAATAGATTCAAGAGAGATCCAATCAAACTTTGTTTGGAACATTTTTCGAACTTTCTGTTTTTCTCACGCTTTCTGAGACGAATGACACCTCTGGAGCCAGAATCCACATAATCCAACTGTCCAGATGGCAGTTCATATTAACCATTAATGACATGTGCATTTATGTTGCACTGAAAACTCTTCAAGACGTTCATGTAGTGGGCTAGTAATTTTCTTTTCCTTGTTCCACTGTCGTGCAGTTGGACTTTTTTATTACGCTGCTGCTTCGCCCTGAACATGACACCTGGGTTGTTTTTAATTTAGACATTGAATTCATCCTCAATATTAGTAGCATATGCAGCCATGATTTTCAAAGTACATCACGTACTGTTTTCTCTCTTAAAGAGAAAGACTTCTCTTTCATATTCTCATATAAAATTAAAGGAAGAAAGCCAACAGGTGCAGTCTTAAAATAATGGATAATTGCCAAAGAATCAAGGTAATAAATTCCGCATTCTAGCAGCTGCATTTATTCCTGTTAATCGTAATATTAATTCATTTAGCTTTAATGAACGAGGCTGAATCCACATCAGCTGATTTGCAAATACTGAGCAAAATTAAACAGGTGCCAAGCAACTACCTTTGGTGCTCACAGTACTTGGGAAGAAGAGGATTCAGGGACTCACAGGTGAGGCAGGAAGCCCCATGCCAAGTCAGCAAGTAGCCAGCCCCCAGAGAGGGTTGGAGGCACTTCTGGGCTGTGATCATCCTTTAGGTGCCACCAGCCACTGCCCTACTTCCACTACCAACAAAGCAGACCTTCGGAATCATCCTGTGGCTTCCCCTCTACCCCTCTGAGAGCTGCTGAAGACAGCTCTGTGGTTTGGGTTACATTCTGAATCCATGCCCTAATTGCTAAAGCGCAACTAAGGCCCCAGGGTCCTCCACACACAGTCTGACCGATCTCTACCTTGGTTCGGTTTTCCTGCGTGTACCTCACTCAGCACCTCTGGATTTGATTATTCTTCTGTAGTGCTGCTGTGTGGTAGGGATTCTTTCTTGCCTCAGTTCTGAGCACAACTGGACATCAGTGGTTCCTGAAATGATACACAGATGCCCACTTATTTGGTGCGATAAATATTTTCACACACCATGGAGGAGCTGAGCTAGCTCCAATGGCCTAGTGCTCTCATCTCAGAAGCCTACACTGAGAAGTTTATATGGTGTCTCACTAGTTAATATGGGGTAGGCTGATGTGCAGCTGCACCAACTATGCTTTAGGGGCAAAGGTCAGGTAGTGCAGCTAGTAAGGAAAACAACAGAGATCAACAGGAGCCTTCTGAAAAGAGAAGACTGAGAAATTAAAGGTGCTAGAGAATTTAAAGTGAAGCCTGTGGGAATAATTAAAGACATCTGCATATGCATATGTACCTCCTGTAAGTTAATTTTTTGACATGTTTCATAATAGTGGAACTAGCTTTTTTCCTAAAAATATATGTCATTGACTTGAAAGAAGAAGATATGATTCCACTGTGAAATTCCACACACAGTTAGTCCTGCTAAAAACCCAACCCAAATCCCTGAAATATCATCCTATCTTCCTGGAGAATTAAACAAGTTGACAAAATGGAAATTTCTGAAAGTAGTAATGATGTGGATTTCATTTGATGTCTGCTGGGAACCAAACAGTTGTATGAAATGAAAATAAAAGAGAGTGTGTGTACCTGTGTATGTACATATGCATAGAAAAGCAGACCAGACTATTTCCTTACATTTCTGTCCTTACAGATCTCATGAATTGGAATATATTCTGGTTTCAAATGTTCTTTCTGAGTTTGCCAGCTCTATAGAACAGCAAACTTTCCTGCTTTCCTTAGAGGAAGATAACCCATTTTATATGTCTCCAAACTATGTGCTGTACTTGGTTATAATTTGGATTAATTCACTTGTAAAGCAATGAATAACAAAGCAGTGAGAGGTGCCTCTGCCCAGCACGATGTGAGATTGAAAAGGTGGTAAATTTTCCTTTGCTAAACTTGTTTATATCCCAAACCGTGGGATTGATCTGCTCTGGAAAGAGAAGAAAATAATATTCCAAAAGCCTGTTTGTTTCATTTCTCACTCTTCACCCAGCCAAAGGTTGCAAAGACAGATGACCAAAGGCAGTCCTTGGAGGTTTCTGAATGAATGCAATAAATGCAGCAACTTTAATACAGCAAATTTAAGCACTTTCTAACCTGGAGGGCAATGAATAATTCCACCTGATAGCTAAGAAAATATTTTAGTCTTTGAACAGCTTGAATGTCACATCTGCTTGCAATGTTTTGCACCCAATAACCCGCGGGTAACCCACAGTACACCATATGGTGCTCACAACACACCCTTCTACCCCTTGCAGCCTATTTCTCTGGAACCTGCTCTCAGTGACTCTCTGTGTTCAGTGTTTGTAATTGGACTATTCTGGATGTGTAATAATATTCTGGATGTGGAATTACCAAGAGACGTTATTAATATCTTGCATATTTCACCTTTAAATTCCTCTAAACATGATGATGGGATCCCTCTAAAAACATTGAATTAGGGTTGGTTTTAGGCTCTGGGCCACATAAAAACCAAATCAAAGAGTGCCTTGAAACCCTTGCTTTCAATATAGGAATTTTATGTTCTGCAGTATGTTTTCCTTGTCCTAATTAATTTCTCCTTAATTCCCAAAGGCACAGCATTCCTTAGCATCAGCTGTCAAAAGGCCCTACTACACAAAACAGTGCCAGATGCTTATTCCCAGTATTACACTTCCAGCAGATGGCAAATGTCAGAGATATATAAATATACACCCAGATACAGATATATCAGCAAGTGCAGGCATTTGTATTCATGCATATACATTCCCATGTGCATGTGTACATGTTGTGCTCTTTATCTGTATGGTTTATGATGTACAGGTTTCCTAGCTTGGTAATAAAGGAACATTTATGTTTTTCATTAAATACTAATGGAAGAAAGGGGGAGAGAGAACAGAAACCTTCTTTTTACAAGAAGCAGATTAGTTGATAATCTGCATCTCATCCCAGCTGGGAGAGATCAGTGCTTCAAATGAACTTAATTGATGGTGAAAGAGTTCATGTATTTCCTACGACCACAGCGAAGGCTCGACTCCTACTTCAGGGCATTTATTCAGCTGATGCTCCCACCGCATGCTGCAGATAAGTCTCCTGTCAATGAGGACTTGTGTTCTGCAGGGAGGCAAGCAGCCTCAGGGAGCTACTGTTCTTCATTCACTCTCCCTGTTTGGGCTCTTAAATGTGCTCTGATGACTTTGCGCTTTAGTTAGTTACTTTGTTTCTTGGGAGAGGGCAGCATCGCATGTTATACTCAGTCACATGAGGAGCCCAGACACAACGCTAGAGAAATTGGTGGGAAACAGAAACATTGAAAATCAGTGGCCTGTACCAGAAGAAAGTAAATCCTCACTTTTAAATCCATAAATCTTAGTTTACAAATAGGAGAGGAAAATGCTCCATTAGTTACCTGCAGAGTTACAGAGGTGGGCATCAACTTATGGCTAAAGTTTGCCCAAAATATTTTTCATGCAATGAGAAATTGAATGGATATCTTTGATGACACTTTTCAGGTTCCTTCTGTGGGACTAGTCTATTTTAAAAGTATTAATACTCCCATCCTCTTCTCTGCAATGAACGATGCAGGACTAGTTTAATACTGGGCTGTTAAACACCACCTGTACCATTTATGAGTCAAATCACAAGATGAGTGTTTGAACAGGAAAAAGAGACTTTTGTTTCAGGGAAGCTCTTCCTCTTCGACCATGTTGTTGGTTCACAGGCATGCAATGCAGGATCTGAGAAGACACAGGCATGATGAAATGCCTACCTTATACCCTGAGTCTTGATGATACTTAAGGAAAAATCCGAAGAGTGGATGTGTTAATCTTTCTTCCTTTGAACATGACTCAGAGATGGGAAACTTCAAATAATGAGGCTCGTGAATGCGATGTGCCGTAGACAGAATGATGGTGCTCATCAGATGGATGTGATCCAGTTGTTGCTGCAGCAGAGTTGTGTGCTGGTCATTGGTGGGACTGTCGTGCACAAAGGCTGGTGAAGCAGGATCCTCAGAAGAGGATCACTGTGCAGCTCACAGCAGAGACAGGAGGCATGGAGATGTAGGAACATGTTAGACCCGGCTAGTCCAGGTCTAATAAATAGTTCTATCCTAGTACCCTCTGACAGGACACTAGTTATTTCAGAGAAAGTACCTTTAGGAAAAATTCAGAGAGCTCTGTCCCAAAGCCTGATGGGCTGCACATCCTTATCCCATTATCCATAAAGAAGCAAAGAATTTCTTCCAAAACCCACACCCTGAAAATTAAAGCACAGCAGAATTAACACTAGGACAAAAACTTTAAAAAAGAGCTCTGAATGGTTCCTCTTCTTTTAGAGTTCTTGCCTTTGACTCTGTCAAGCCTGACTTTAAAACAAGATCGTTCTTGTCATCTGAGACTGGGTTGCCTGAGGCACTTGGAAATGGACAGGTGAGTATTTGTAGAGATGACGAGAATGCTCCTCATTTGCAAGAAGGACAGAGTACACCTTCCATATGACTCACTATCACTAAATGCAGACCAAAGTGCAAAGCAATGGCAACAGCAACAGCAACAACATTAAAACACAAAGTAACTTTATAAAATATGAAACTTTGGACAATAATGCAAAAAAACCCAAAAAGACCCCAAACAAAACTACCATCACCTCAAATAGTGACTTTCTTACATAGTTTTGAGAAAAAAAGACCAGATAGTCTTGCTTTCAAATAGACCTCTGGATGTGCATATAATACAAAACCTGTAGAGAAAAAAAGATTCATCTTCTAAGAGATCATTGCATACTACTAGGTTGTGTAACAATATTTGGAGATGAGATAAGAAACACTCAATATAGCACCAATTTGATCCAAAGAAACTGGTGTTCCTGAATTTAAGGCCAGTAGAAGATGTTGTCCTTTTTTTTTTCTTGGTTAATACAAGGCCATAAATGATGACTTTTTACTGAACAAACTCCAGTGGGATTGTGGACCTTTAAAATCAAGTTGTGAGGCCAATTCCAAGCTCAGCAGGTGCATGAAAATGCAAACAGGCCTGAGGCCATTAGTGCAAATGCTTTTAACAGCTGCCAGAGAGCCTCAGCTTGGTGTATGGCTGGGCTGCTACACAAACACATCCAAAATGACTGCACAGACCCAAATGATTGAAATGTAGCTGCCCATGATTCATTGAGTGTTGACTAATGGATAGCACTGCTTAGAGGTCATGAACGCAGATGACAGCAATACAGTTTTGGCAGCAGCTTCTGGGCTACAGTTTTCTGTACCTGCTGGGTGCCCAAATCACTGCATTACTGCTGGCCTGGGCCACCAGCATCTGAGGGGCGAAGCCGCCTGGGTTGTATTTCCTTTACAAAGACCACTAAGCACAATCCAGAATAAGGTTAAGGAACATTTCCCTCCTCGGAGAATTTAGGTTACGGAACCCTGCAGGACCTCAGTCCAGAAGGGGAACTCCCCTTCTGCCATTTAGATCAGCCTGTAACATCTTGAGTTTATTTGAGATGGAAGGAACATACATCTCTAGCCTGGCCTTCCGGGACTCATCACCTTCCTCCCTCTACTTCTCTCCCATCTCTCCATCCCCCTTGCCATCCCCCCATGAGATTTCATCCCTTCTCTGTTTCCTTTCTTCAGTGATTTATCATTTGATTTCAGGCAAGAGGTTATTTTTCATCTGCCATACACACCAGCCCCGTTAGTGCTATGAAGTAACTGCACACGATAGGACAATGAACATGGCTGGTGTGCGTTCTGGCCGTGCTCCTTTCTCAGTTACTCTGCTGCAATTTTGCTTCTGACTGCACTGACTGATGATTACAATTACAGTTATTTGAATTATTCAGTGCAACAAGACAACCAGATGAACTGAGATCCTTCATCACTCACAAACTGAGGATCCAAATTTCTGGAGAGATAGCTGTCATTATCCCTTAGTGTTCTCTCAACGGGTGCATGAACTCAGTTCAATACTTGATACATTTTCACTTCTAATTAGTAGTTTGGGGGTGGCCATTCCAGGATGATTTCTCCAGAACATTCATAGAGCAAACAAATTAATTGACCATAAATACACTGACTAAACAGACCCCCTAGGTTTATTATTGTTTCAACAGGATAGAAAGCATAGATATTAGGAATATCAAACTGGTGACCCAGTTTTTAAAGAGCTAAAAGCTAAACTATGTCAGATATGTTAGATTTGCTATTAATGTCACTATGTTTAAATTGCATCTGGCATTAATATGGATGATACTAGGTGAAGAGCTTCAGAATTAATCTCTAGGACAGGTGACCTGGATCTCATTTTAGTGAGGAGAGGATCTCCTACCCTTCAGGTGCCTTATCCTCTCCTTAATATTTTTGAGTATCTGCTGTATATATTTAATAAGATAATTACTGTAAATATTTATTTTATATAGTTATATAACTTCATTTCCGTAAATGTAGAATGAAGTGTGGCATGTTCCCATTATCCATACTATTTGTGGTGTATGTAGATGGGCCACACTGTTGTTCAGAATGAAATCCTGTAGAGGTACCGTATATCTTTCAAAATCCACCAGACTATATATCCAGTCTTCAAGAACTTATACCCTTAGTACAAATCAGAGTGGGAAAATAAGAGCTAAATATGAAATAGCTATTGACAGAAATATCCACATATGGTTTCTGCCCAAAACTTCAACACCAAATATTCTGAAGAGAGGTAGATCTGAATTATTCTGGTCTTAAACTCCCTCACAACCCCCACTATAACCTAACCTGTGCTAGAAACCTGTATGAATTACAGCAGTTCTACAGGTCTAAATTTTTGTTTCCTTTTCTGTCATCTCCATCTCTCACAGCAGGATTTATTTAGCAGTCGTTCCCAAAACAGCTGGGGGATATTTTCCCACAATGATAATACTTTTCCTTGGATGTTTTGCCCCGTTATTTTTTACCTGATATAAAGCAGCAGATGAAGGAATGATGCTCTCTTTACTACCTCTGTTGGTGAAAGCCCAGACAGACTCCAAATGTGCGCGGTATTGGTGTGGTTTGCTCACCCCATGTTATCTTCAACTCATAAATATTTATGTCAGTTATTTTTCATTCATATGACTGCATGAGGAATGATCTTTCTACCACTGCCTGTATTAGAGTACTGTACTACCACGTACTCCACTCATTATTTGCTGCTCATCGTGTCCTCTTCATCACTTGGCCATAGAAAAATTTATTCTGGTCCAGTAAGGGACTAGAAGTAATAACATTTGTTTTACTACAAATAGCTATATAGGTAATGTAACAGCTGAAATTAGCAACATAATCACAAATCCTAGAACAAAACCTCCCGCAAAAAATGTGTGCAAATGAGGCCAAGATTTGCTGACATTAGGGTAGACCAGAAACAATTCACAAACGAAAGCGCAACAGAAACAAAACAAATAAAATTCATTAGATTATTTATTTGGAAAATATAACTCTAAGAGTTTTAATGGTGAGTTAAAATGGAAATGATAATGTTTTCTGAACTGTGCTGCATGTACTGCACATACACTCAGAGCAAGAAAATGAGCTGAGAGGCTGACATAGAGTTATAGCATGCAGTTTGCAAGCCAAGACTGTACAATTTCTGAAAGGGTTGTGAAATTCCTGAAGGAGGAATACAATTACCAGAACTGGGATTAACCAATATTAGTTAATCAAATTTGAATCCTAATTTGAAAGGAATTTCCTTAATGTCCTTTATGGAAGGGAAAAGGAAGGTAATGCATTCAAATGAGTTTTGAAATAAATAAATTATTTTTAAAAAGGCTGAGTGGATTTGCAATCCCGACCTAATACTCAGTTTGCTCCTAGTATCCAGATTATAGGAGATTATCACAGATCAAACCCCTTTAACAGAAAAGAGCCTTTTAAATCCACCTCAGCATTGCCCTTATTAGGAATGAAGGAGAGAGGCTCCTTCTACTGGGAGGAAAGAAGCCCTTAATTCTTGGCTTGTCAGAAGAAAGACGCTTGCTTCAGCACTGAATGAGGTTAGTTACGGCCCTAATTTACACAGCAGCGTGTCTTCCTGGAGGAAGGGACGACACCTTTAAGTAATAATGAACAAGTGTGCGTTGACAGAATAATAATCACAGATTGAAAAGGTTACAGCAGAGAAGGCGGTAAAGCTAAGTGCCTGCTTTAATTCCACTGGGTGCCATAATATCAGGACTCAGGAGCTGCACTTACAGTATAAAATAACATTAGTGTGGTAATTAGGACTCAATGGTTTGTGGAAAGAAGTCTGCAAGACTTTATAAAAACATCTAAATTAGTCTGTATTCAAGTTTTACTTCACTCACACTTTTTTCCTGGCTGTATTGCCCTCTCCCTCAAAGGCAGAGTTCTTTTAAAACACTGAGGAGAAATGCTAGAGGAATCAGGGACACTTCTCAGTTTGTATATAACAGTATAATCTGAAGAACACTTCTCTCAATTTATTCAAATTAAAGAATCTGGCCTAGGGTGCCTCAGAATAAAATTGCTGACCTAGAAACACTCATTGCTCCAGTAAGCAAACAAAAAAACAGATCACTAGATGTACTGACCTGGTCTCCTATTCACTAAATTCTGACTTATCTTAAGCTGCAGACATCCTACGACACTTAGAGAAATATTACTCCAATGGGAGATTCTTGAGTGAATTCATACTCCACAAATTTTGTTGAGACCATCTGCTGGTCTCAGAAGGAAGAGGTCACCCAGATTTGTAGGAGATAATCTACAATTTTTACAATTCTCCTGAATTCTTGGGGGTCCCTGTCACCATGATAGCAGGGTGCCAATGATCTGGCAGTGCTGAGCTTGGAGAGCATGTGGAAATTTCTCCATATATGGGGGATAAGAAGCAGTCAAAAACAGGGCTTGGTTTTTTGTAGTCCACTACATGGCACAAGATTTTTAACTTCTATGAAAATAGGTTTCTTCAGTAGTTTTCATATATGACTTCCCTTCAGCACATCAGTCAATGGCTGATTGACAGTATAGGCACTAAAAGTACACAGCGTCATTGTCTCCATTCCTGTCTGACCATGGCATATTTCTGAAGCTCTCTGAAAACTGGATTTACACCTAGTTCTCTGATCACTGGTGGCAACAGCTGATTTCCTCAAATTTACAGTAAGAACTGACAGAAATGGAGCATGTCCTTGCGTCTTCATTGATCTCCCTTCCCTTCTCTTTCACACACATACAAATTTTCTGTTTCAATTTATTGTGCTTCTTATCTCTGGTAGATATGTTTATATGACTATATGTTCTCTGTCTGAAACTGAGAGCTCAGACACCACATAGGTTTGCATTGATCCAGGCACTGACAGTGCAACTATTCCATTTCTTCCAAGGGAGATTTCAAACTGCTCCTTCCCTTTTAGGATGCCCTTTTTGTAGGCTTGGTGTGAAATAAAAAAGTACATGCAAGGTTTTGGTTGCTGTCTTTCACTAAGCCTATGAAAATACACAGGCAATTTAAAAATGTCTGGAAAAAAAAAAGTCCTGAAAAATTTTTTACTGTGAAGTTGGGGAGACACAGAAACAGGTTGCCCAGAGAAGCTTGTACATATATACATCAATGCACACATCTATATAATAATTCTGTCAGAATTCAGTGACAGACTGTTAAAGTATTTCCATGGAATTTTCATGTTTCTCACCAAAGAAAAGAGAAATGGCCAAGGTCAGAGAAAGGAACGGTGTCCAAGCAGAGAGGTTGGATGCAAAGACACTGTACTAACAGCTGTCTGTCTCTAGTGCTGATCATTCTAATCATTCCTTTCTAAATATCAGGGGCTCTTTTCAAAAGAGAAGAACTTCAGACACTGCCCCTTTAGATATGTTTTCCTTCTTCATTTCTGTGATGACTGGATGCATAAAAAGCATCAGGGATTAGGATTCAAGTTTTGCTGCAAGACCAGTGTGAATCAGGTCAATATGAGACAGGAAAATGAGAATACAGCAAGACGCGGCAGGACAAGCCAGCTTATTGACTCGGTGGTGCAGGCTTGGTTTACATGATTTTCCCATGATTTTCTTCCCTTCCACACTGTGGGACAGAGAAGTGAAATCAAACTCAATACCAAGAAATGTACTGCATCGGTGCTGCATCTCTAAGCTCATCCCCACCTGCTGCATTGGAATTCGAATATTTAATTACTGTGTTTATGCTTTTGTCAGATACATCTTTTAATATGATATTCTGCTCTTCATCCTGCCTGCTGCGTGGGAAATGTGTATATGCTCATACCTATATACTGCCAATGTTTGTTTTTAAGCAGATACTTCTGAAGCGGGAGGGATTTATGTATTAAATACCAAAGAATTGTAGTCCTAACTTTGATCTCTGAATCAAGGGAAATGAAGCAGATTTGCACAACACAATCACTTGCAAATTGCCTCCCAGGGTATCAGTGCGGATTGAATCCTAGAATAGAGAAAGATGGATTTGGCAGGTCTCTGAGAATTTGAATGTGTTTTCTTGTTAACATACTAAGGCACAAACTCCCTGTGCCATTGCTGGGTCAGCAGTTGAACACAGTGAGATTTGGGTTACTCACAGGGAGTAGAATCTGGTAGAGGGGACAGAAGATGCAGTTAGTTTCCCTGCTTCAGTCTACAGCATCATCAGAGTGGTTATCTCATGGAGGAAAGAGAAGACAGTCTGATGGCCCATGTCCAGCACGGCAGCATGCTGGTGACAGAGGGTATACATTTACAGCTTGCATTTAATGCAGCAATGGCCTTTCATGCACAAATATGAAGATTTCTCCAGAATATCACAAAACACTTATTATCTGGAAAACTGTCCCCTGTCCTTTGGATTAATGACTATGTTATCATGTCGTTTTTGTTTTCCCATGGTACTGAATCCAGCCTATTTAGACCTATCTGAAAAGCTGGATCTGGTGTATGAATCAAGAATAGTCCCTCCAAATAGGGGGGACTCTCTAATCAAACCTTGTTCATGTTTTTTTTAAACTTTGCATTGTGTTCACGTTCTTGCTAGGAGAGAGAAGGCCTACAAAGGCCACCCAATAACAAATAATAAGATTTACAAAAGCATCTAGATTATTGAGTCTGGTTTTCAATCTCCAAATCCATGAGGTGACCCATGAAGTACTTATTTAACACTTAAGACTCATTGCTCTTGTGTGTCTGTCTCCTGGTCTCATCTGTAATGTCTTCAACACTGGAGGAATAAGAGACTTAAAACCTTGTCTTGCATCCCTAGTCTTTGGCCACTGTTAGCATTCTTGTTCTATTGGAGCAAGAGACTTTTTTCCCTCCAAGACAGAGATTATAATCACACTTCAATGTTTGGGAATAGCTGAGCTTACACTGAACAATTGATGACCGAAATCACAAACTACTCTGATTTACAGTCCAAATCTTATCTCTCTTGAACACTATCACCCCATAATCTTCTAGCACTGACAGATCACATGCAAAACCAAGTGCAGAATCACATATGAAAAAAAAAAAAAGAGAGCAATCAATTCTTCATAGAAAAGAGAGACTACTTTAATTACTGCCAGCAGACAGTGACCTTGAAATTTCTAGTATATTTTAATTTTATCAGATACTGGATTGATGGGGACAAAATAAATACCTGGTCTGAATCCACTTAATTATTAGGCTGATTTCTAGCTGAAAACATTTCAGTAAAAGGGTTATATGTTTCACCTAGGTAAATAATGATAGGATCTGCAACTAATCTTGCTGAAACGAAAATTCTGAGGTCTGTCATTCTGTGTCCTTCAAGGCAAAAAAATGGATCCAAGGTTAGTGATCTTTATCATGACACTGCTATATTTGGTGTCTTTCATAAAGGTCCTATACTTAAATTATTTTGACAGATTGTCAGCTTTCATAAAAAAAATAAGTTTTTAGCCCTCCAGACTATGGCAAAAAACCTTTTGACTAAATTTGAAAATCAGAAGGTAATTCAAATGCCAAATTTATTATTTTAACACCATAATATCTTGTGATTAGGTCGCAGCGAGCCTTGCTCATGATTTTTGAAAACTCAAGGCCATCCATCCTGTGTGTCAGACTGGGTCAGAAGGAAACCACATCCTTTCCCCCTTCACAATAAAGCCACGTTACATGCAGCTTGTTGACTTTGTCTTTTACAGCACCTGGCAGTGTTGACAGCCAGCTAGAGGACACTTAAACTGGAGATTTCATGAGACCCACTAGAGCAGTCAGTCCTTCTCAAGGTCTGCTAGGGAAACCCATTGTCAGTTATTCCAAGCGTGTGTTTAACCCATTTCTTCAAGAGGGAAATAGCAAGTTAACTTCTCACTGTCAAACTGATGTCTCTCAGCTGAGCATCACACATTGCACCTGCAGCTGTCTGTGTCCCTGAGGGCTCCAGCCCCTGTGCACGCTAAGCCACTAACAGGATAGTGGCCCTCCTCCACATCCTCCAGGTCACAGGATTTTAAGGGACAGAATGAGGTTTAAGGTTAACTAACTTCTTCCGGGAGATTATAAATAATTAAGTAAGGCAGGCATGTGAAAAAATGCTGTGGACTCCTGCAGAGGGACACAGCATGGGGGCCTCCTGCCCCTCTCTTTGCACGGGTGGGTGAGGATTGCCAGGCTGACGGGGAGCAGGCTCTGGCATGGGGACAGTCGGGCCAATACTGCAGGTGGCCACATGCACAGCTCCCTGAGCCATCTGCTCTGAATTAGACTGGATTAGAGACACAACATAGACAAATCCCTTCTTGCTGCTTGTGTGAGATAGATTTATCCCATGTGAAATATGGCTTAGAGGAAAGGGCTGCCTCTCTCACTTGCTAGGGAAAGGCAATGAACAAGGAGAGCTTCTACAGCCAGGTTAAATAAACAGCACCTCTAAATGAGAGATGACACTTTGGCAGGCAGTCTTTGCTTTGGTAGCTTCAGCACAAAGTAAAAAAAGTATTAGGACAGGTTCCAAAAGCTCCATGCAGCATTCTCTGAAGGCAAGAGAAGACACAGATAGGTGAAGTCAGTACGAATAGCACTGGAGTCATAATCGTTTTACAGAGAGGAAGGGTACATAGTAGGAATGGACAAATCTGAGGCACAATGTCCTCAAGCACCATTTACATCACCACTCCAAAGAAGACAAAATCCATTTCATTCTTGACTTTCCTCGGTGGTTGTCTTGCCATAGAAGCAACGAAACAAACAAAAAAGACTTGCAGAGCAAGTCTGTTGTTTGTATTTCAGGAGTCTGTGCTTTCTATCCAGTTTATAATTATTTTGCTTACTTTCTGCATACATACTGCTCCCTGAGAGGACATCCTGAACCCAATTGTCATGACCCACCACGGCTGTGTAGCCCTCAGGTCTGTGAGGCACTAATTGTGCTTACTTACGCTTTCTGCACCTATATAATGGCCTTTTGGCAGAATTTATCTTTGCCTCTTTCTTTTCTAAACAGCTGATGGTTCTGCCTTAAAAATGCCCACTTTTCCTCGTGAATGAAGCACGCAGGAAAACATAAGGGAACAATGAGGCAAAGGTGCTGGTCTCTATGTTTAGTTTAGAGAAACTAAAAAAAATACAGTTCCAAATGAAGTCAAGCCCTGTATCTACCTCCCTAAATAATATACAGAGTAGGGTGCACTGTTCCATGTTACTTGCACCCACAGTTCAACTCTTTTAAAATGAAAGCTCTCCTTGCCTTTATAATGTTTGTGAGCAAAGAAGGGGGAACAGTGAACCCAGTGCCATGCAAGAGACTGAAACAAGGTTGGAATGAAAGCAAATAAAAAGAGAGAAGAAAAACACTCTAGTAAAGGTAGAGACTAAAGATTCAGAAAATATCACAAGAAGAAGGAAAGGTGCCTTTTTTTCAGAACCTGTGCAAAAATAGACCTTCATCAGAGAGTTTACATCACTGTTACATCAGGAAACTGGAAAGATTGACACAGTTTCAAAAAAATTTGAGACCTGATGCTGAACTCTTTTGCAATAGTAAAAATTAGAATCTATTAAAACCAATGGAATTATTCCAGACCTATATGTGTTATATTGTCTAGGACTGAAAGAGGTGGTTTTTTGTCATTTCTAGTCAGAAATTATGATTAATAAAATAAAAAATATTTATATGAGTAGGCCATTCCACATGAGGTGTATTTTTTGCACAATATTTCAGGAAAATATAGCAAAACTGTCAAGAAAGGATATTTCAGCTCCTTTTCACAAATAAAAGTTTTCCATTGAAAAAGATTTTTTCTTCCATTATGAAATTAAAAAATACAACTCAACAATGAAAAATAAATTAAAGAATGGTTTTCTTTTGTATTCCAGTTGGAAAATAATGCTTTTTTCAGTATTAAATTTTCATAAAACAAGCAATCTATTTCCTATGAAGTATTAATAAAGACATTCATATGACTAATCAATCTCATTTGTTTCTACGCCATCATCTTTGACATAAAGAAATGCTATACTTCCAAAAGCTCTAATTTTATATGTCCCTTAAGACTATATTAGCCACGTGACTGTTCTGGCTGTGTGCTATGCTATGTGGTTTGATTATGCTGCAAAACTTAATAGAAACTTCATATTTAGCATATGTTTTGGTTGGTCCACACATTGATTGAATAGCTCTGTATATAATATAATTAAACTAGTAACAAGTCATGCAGGCAAATCCTTTAAATATGATATTCAGATTTTATGGTCCTTGTGACAGGCAGTCTTCTGTCTTACTACTGAATGGGATCTAGTAGAGGTGCAACATAGGCTTCTCTGCACATTACTGCAATATAATTTAGTTAACTGTATGACTCGATGAAATTTGGAGAAAATGCTGTTGTCAAATTCCAGACAAATTCTTAGAAGAATCCTGGAAAAGATGATCAAAATATTCCTGGATTCTGTTCACACTTGACCATTTTACTTGTAAACCAAACTACAAAATTTTTTCAGAAAATTTCCCATATTTTAGGCAAGAGGTGAACAATTTGCCTGTTGTGATATTTTAATTGCCAAATGGCCCCAAGATCATATGTTAAGTGGCATGAGTAAGGTCAAATGAGATTGCTTACAGAATACAGCAGACATCACACTGGGTTACAGAAATGTCAGCCTGGCTTGCTGTATCATCTCTGAAAATTTTAGCAGCAGGTTCACAGGTGCACAGACCAGGTGCTCTGTTATTGTCAGCTAAACATAGCCCCCTTCTTTGCTTTGACAGTAAATTCTATCCAACAGGTCTTTCAAGCCTGGCTGAAGCCTCCATGTACTGGGTTCTTGTGACAAGGTTTTGGCAGGTGGGGACTTCATGGGCAGTTTCTGGGAGAAGCTCTCAGAAGATTCTCTCATCTCTGACAGAGACGATGCCAGCCGGCTCCAAGACTCAATCACCTCTGGCCAAGGCCAAGCCCATCAGAATCAGCAGTAGTGCCTCTGAGATAACAGATTTAGGAAGAAAAAAACGTGCAACTGCAGCCAGACACTGTGGGAAGCCCCCACTGGAGCAGGCTCCTGGCAGGACCTGTGGAAGAGGAGCCCACATGAGCAGGTTTGCTGATAGAACTTGTGACCCCATGAGGGACCCACACTGGAGCAGCCTGTTCCCAAAGGACTGAACCCTGTGGGAGGGACCCACTCTGGGGCAGATCATGAAGAACTGTAGCCTGTACAAAGGACTGATGTTTGGAGAAGTTTGTGGAGGATTGTCTCCAATGGGTGGGACCACGTGCTGGGACAGGAGAAGTGTGAGGAGTCCTCCCCTTGAGGAGGAAGCAGCATCGGAGACAGTGTGTGATGAACTGCCCACAGTCTCCATTCCCTGTCCCCCTGTGCAGCTGCAGAGGGAGGAGGTAGAGAAAATCGGGAGTAAAATTAAGACCTGGAAGAAGAGAGGGGTGGGAGGAAGTTGTTATAAGATTCAGGTTTTTTTATCATTACCCTTCTCTGATTTGATTGGTAATAAATTTTCCCCCAATCATGCCTGTTTTACCTGTGACAGTAACTGGTGAGTGATCTCTCTCTCTGCCCTTATTACAACCCACGAGCCTAAAATTTGTATTTTCTCTCCCCTGTCCAGCTGAGGAGGGGAGTGATAGAGCAGCTTTAATGGATATCTGGCGTTCAGCCAGGGTGACCCCCTTCACACACCAGTGAACAGCTCACTGAATTTTATTTACAACATTAAAAAAAAGTCCACACATACAAGTCTTTCTGGTGGACATGCAGAAGAAAATTAAAGGGAAGATCAGATTGTCTCTTCCATTTAGCTCTATTTACCACTGATATTGGAAGTTTCTGTGGTCTGCTGCTAATTCTTTTAACTGGCACTTCATAATTACATGCTTAGACATCTGTTATTTAAGATAGATGATTGTCCTACACGGCTCTTGATAAAATTAAGACACACCCTTCTGGAGGTCTTACTTAATTACTAATCTCATGACATCTCTCTAATCTTTTTGATTCACTCCTCCTGTGTGTCCTTCTTCAGTGGCTGTTCCTGCCAATACTGACTGCTATGTGGCAAAACAGTACCTTTGTCACTCCCAATTACCCTGGCAGGAGCTGAGCCAAAGGCTGTGGACTTAATGAGGTGTACCCAATCAGGAGCAAAATGCGGCTCCATTTCTAATCCCTGGGTGATGACTACTTTGTAAGAGCGATCCATTCTTGGTTAGCTAAGGAAGTGGAAATAAACATATGTGCATAATTACCCAGCGTGCTCTCCTGCACTGCCAGGGTGGGGAGAGAATTGGGTAGCCACGAGAAGCACGGGGAGATCCACAGGCCAAGTCATTGAACACGTTCTGCTGCTGTGATAGCAGCATCTGTCTTTGCTATTGAATACTCTCGTTTGTAGCAAACAAGAAAGGGCATTAGGCTTGTTTCTGAAGGTGTGAAAAGCAATCAAGACCTCCCACTGACTTCAGGGGGAGCAGAAGCAGGTACTTTGCAAGGACACAGTGCTGCTGCATGCTCTTTAGATAAGGCTAGAGCAAGAGCACTGTTAAGAAAAACAGACAATAAAGAGGAGCAGAGCACTTAGGCAGGGACTAATTTTACCTCCTTTTAGCCATCTAAAACTTTAGTACCTAGCATATATTAGTCATTTAAGCTCCCTCTGCAGAGGGAGGGATGCACTTCAAGAGGCTGATCAACCCTTTCTGCTCCACCAGCAGTATACAGGGGTATCTTTTACAGAATTGGGATGAAATAGTCTCCCATAAATAGGTCACATAAACTCTCTGGATAGCCACCAGCGACAAAGGTAATTAAATCCTTTGGAGATGACTCAAAATCTGACTCTAGTTAACAAGCACAATGCTCTTTCCATTGCCTTTAACTGGATATGTATTAGTCCATAGTAGCCAAGGAATAGATTAATACTCTCAGAGGACCTGGGTGGACTACTTTATGCAAAAAAATGTTTAAACCTATGGTACAGTGGAAATGTATGGAGGCAAGCAAGCAATGATGAGAGTAATAAATATCTTGCTTTTTTGGCTCTCCATTTCAGCTTTGATTTTTCCCGACAATCAATCGGCACTTGATGCTGTGACAGCAAAGGCTTGCCCAGTCCTCCTCTTAAGCTGAAATTCTCTCTGTGTAGGGAGAAAACAACAGGGATGAATGACACAAAATCCACATAAGACACAGATAAATTCTTGGGTGCCTATTATAACTTGTGAGATGAAAACTCTGGTTTTGATCAAGCTTGGAAGAATTTGACAAGGGTATGTTTGACATGTTCCAAGTAAACCAACCTTGCAATAAATCACATTTACCATGCTAGCCTTTACTGAGTAGCACTGAATTTGAATAAGTGTTGCATGAAGGATATTGAGACAGGCTTAATGCACAAAGTTTTATTAGTGAGGTCTGAGGGTGAAGATATATATATCAACTTCAAAGTTACTGAAGGTATTAAAAGCAATGGGAATAGAAACACAGAGGCGGGGGAAAAAGCCAAAGGAAAGCTTCTCCCTGTGACCAGCTGGGAGTCATTGTCAGGCAAGCATTCCCCTCTGCGGTCTCTCTTGTAACAGCAGGTTATGATAGTGATGGAAGCCATCCTCATCCCTGTCCCCCAGCACTTCATACATACTTCAGGACCTGTGCCAGATCCTATGGCTGTTCCCACTCGTGATGCTCTTCATGCTGACTCTGGCACACTTAGCCGGACAAAGGCGTTGCACACAGATTGGCACAGAGCTTTGGTGCACGTGTTTCACTGGATAGTCCTGACTAGGTACATAGGTGGCCACTGCCTACTTTGCTATGCTCTAAGCTTTGTGTTTCTGTCATATAAACTAAAATCCATAAGATGAGCTGTAGGAAATGTGCAGGAAGGGCAATTCTTCATGCCAACGGCAATTGCATCCTGTAAGAACTGTTTAAATGATCAGTATACAGGCTTGAAGGTACAGGAAAATGAGACAAACCGTATGAGACCAACAGAACAAAAGAAGAGAAAATACTGCCCTGACAGCTCACACAAAGCCCTGCCACAGGAGCCCAGGTGAACAGTTACAGTGAGTTTTGAGCAAAGACAGCAAATGGAAAGTGCTCAGTTTCACAATGATTGCATCACCTAAGGCACTGTGCAAGAAGAGAATGTCCTTTGGCTGTAGATGTTTATATTCTAGAATTACTTTTCCTTAAAGCAAAAAACCACACCCCTCTGTAACAAACACATCATGTTGCACAATTCTGAAAAATGCTGCAATCTGGCTTACAAAGTTTCCAAACAACAAATGTGTATATTTTCAATTAAATGAAGTTGACAGAAGTGTCATATTTTCTTTCCCTCAGTATCAAATTTTAAGTCTGTTTTTATAATACTTTCTATTTGTTTAAAGTAAAACGAAAATTTTTATGGAAAAAGATTTGCCGCTTTCACTTCCGCACTTAAAAATTGAATCACTGAGCTGAAATCAGTTTTAATGAAACAACTTTTTCTGTAGAGAGGGTTGATGTAATGTGAAAATATTAAAGCATCTCTTTGAACCATATTCTACACAGCCTTTTGTCTTTCCCACTTGTTTTTCACTTCATGCTTCCCTTTAACCACCTGCATTACAGAAGCTTGCACCTTCACATCTACACATCCTGGTTTTTACTACGATATTCTTTTTGTTCTGATAATGTTCTCTTTCTTTCATTTCCTACCTTCTTGTCAAGTTCTCACCCCCTTTTTTGGTGCACTCTCACTCTCTTCTCTTTTGCAACACATCCAAGGGAAAACCTGGAATAAAAATTTCCAAAAAATGCTGTCTACATGTGTCATGGAGATAGGGATCTTTCAAGACTTTGTCATTTTCATGAGAAATCCAAGCAGGTTGTCTACTCCCCTTGAGGACTATGCTGCCTAGTGCAACTCTTTGGCCCACAAGAACGAAATTCTTCCTTCTCTTTCAGCACAGAGCCAAGGTCACCAGATCCACTGACTTCCTTTAGAAACTAAGTGGCAAAGGTGTGCTCTTCTTCCCCTGAATATTTCAGATTTTCTCCCTAGAATGTCCTAGATAGAGGAGAGAGAGGTGGCCATTGGTTAGTAGGTCAGAAAATCATAACTGAATCAAATTATTCTAACCTTGAATTGATAGTTAAGTTCTTGGACACTTCTCAGAATGAGAAATTCCACTTTGTCTGGTGAGGGAGCCTAAAGTCAATGGCACAGGTTTGTTCCCTGATGTTTGCACAGACTACATGACATGTACACTTTGTCAGTCAAACCCTGTTCACAGAGAGTCAAAAACTGACCCCTGCCTCAGACTCAAGATCTGAGAAGAGCCTTCCTCCCATGTTTCTTCTCAAATGTTCTGGCCTTTTAACCATGTATTTCCAACTTCTTTTGCTGGGTTCTGAGTGTGAGGAGAAGACCTTAACTGTGTTTCTACTCCTACAAAAAACACTCAGTTATCATCAGTCAGCTTAACTGGCCATAATCCACTGTGAAGATACAATGCAAATAAAACCTGCCTCTGCCTTTATATAAGAAAGAATGCTTCCTTTTTAGTAATGTGTTAAAAAAAAAAAAAAAAAAAAAGCAATGGCATTTTCAAATAAAAACCCTCTGTATT
>VZTE01004276.1:1070174-1127390 GCA_013397775.1 Eulacestoma nigropectus
AAAAAAAAAAAAGAGTCATGGCAATTTCCAATTAACAGCCTCTGTATTCCTCTGTGCTTGGTGTTTAGAATAAATTGATTAAGATTATAAACTGTGCACATAGTGATAGATTTGCTGATGCTGACCTAGCAAAGCACAACTCTGTGCTTTATGAATCAAATCATCTCTGCCTGGAGGACGAGGCAAAATAAAACTGTGGAGAAACCATCAAGAGAGCAGGTGAATGACAAGTGCCTGCAAGTATACAAGTACCAAACTAAGCAGAATTTATCTCTCCACTCACAGTATGGCAACAGAGAAGCCCCATTCACCTGTAAGGTTACTGTTTTATGCTGTCAGTACATAGTTGTATTACATCCCCGAAAATGCAGTGCAAAACGATGCCTCTTAGTGGATGCTTGGCATGCTGCAGGGTGTGGCATCACGATTTGGGTCATGGCCGTGCTGAGGGCTCAGGATCAGTTTCTATGGTGAGTCTCTGCCCCATTGCAGCAGCTTGCTCAGTCTTTCTCCTCACTCACAGGTATATTAGATGAATAGACTCTTCATCCCAGGGATCATCGCCAGCTATGCTGGCTCATCTACTTCTGTAAGGCAAACCCAAGAAGATCCACAAAGGCCAGCCACAGAAATAGTCACTCTGACTAGAAGAGGTTAGAAATTAGCACGTGGTAACTCATGTGATAGCTGCCAGAGACGAAGGGAAGAAGGAAAGGTTCTAATATGGAGAAGGGATGTCTCCAGGTGATCTGGTCCAGCCAAAAGGGCAGATGTGATCCTGCCTTCGAGTTCACCCCTGAGCAGCCAAAGGATCTCATTAGCCCTTTGCTCAGCCATTGTCACAGTGCTACAAACACATGTAATCCTTCTGCTGGAGATGCCACTTTATCATTCCAAATGGCTAGTGCAGGAAACATTTCTGCATGTTTATGCTTGCAAATTTTCCTATTCTACTGGGTGTTCAGACAGGCTCACAAAAGCAGCTGTAAATGAATTAGCAGGCAAATTGCTCTGCACCCTGGAAGATCAGAAAGAAAGTGCAAAGAGAAAGATACACATTAATGCTGTATTTGCTGTAAACAAAGAATTGTATTTTTCTTTTCATATCCTCAATGACTCTGATGGAGCAAGGCAAAAAGAAAGAAAAATAAAAAGAGGAGACAAGAAAACAATTCTCTTGGGAAAAGGGATAGCACATGCCTCTCCTCTGGACCATCCTACATCTCAAAATCAACATAAAGTGTCACCTCCTCCAATCGATAGCAAGCTCCTTGAAATGCAAAAGTGCAGACCACAGAAAAGTGGTCACATGTACGATATCACAATAGATTTATTTGCACCAAAATAGTGGAGGAACTATTGGTATTCATAAAACATTCACATACCAGCCCCTTTATGTTCAGGAAATTTAGAGACAACAAAAACTAGAAAAGACTCGCAGGAACAAGAACATCCAAAACTGAGGAATTCCTTCACTATAAATAACGATTATGATAGTATAAAGCTGTTCAATTTTAAGTGTACTGATTGAGAAATTTCATAAAGCTTTTGAAATATTAATAAATGTTTAATTTTCCAATATATGTGTGAAATTGTTAAATGCTGGTTACTTTTCAGGCAGAGGAAACAGATGTAATTGATTCACTGAGTCCTGCTAAGACTGAAATCTTCTCAGATCATAATTTATTTACAAGGTAACCTTTTGGTTCTTTCCTTTTGTCAGCCCCCTTAAACTACAAAGATGAGAAGAAATACTAGAAAACAGTAGAACACATGGTTATTCCTTCATTCTTTCCTAAAAAAAACCCCTAAAACAAAACAACATAAATTCCATCAGTTTTCATTAAAAATCAATTATTTTAGTGGTCCGGTGTTCATTTCTGCAGAAGAGTGATAAAGTAAATACCTTTGGGATCTGCCCAAAGGGAGTATTTAGATTATCTAAGTTGTTACATTAGCAAGGGTTCTACCAGGCAGCCAAACAAGTGGTTTGTATTCATAGTGCTCCATACATATTATCTTTCAGTGTGGTGGTAAGGCTCTAAACCTTTATGTATTCATCGTTCCACAAGCATAAATGTTGCTGTACAGTCACAACATTTCACAGCACTGCACTTTTCACCTGCAGAGCATCAAATACATCAGAAGCTGTGCAAGCACTCCTTTCATTTCACAGATGGGAAAACAGAGCAGCCAGAGACACACAGCAGCTGAGAAGAGAACACAGCCCTGATAACTTCCCATAATGACACAAGTCTGGACTTGGCCCATTTAATTTTCAGATTTAACTAAGAAAGCTAAGTGAAAACTGTCAATGAGAGAAGGGGAAGGAGATGGGGAGAGGAAGATACATCCAGAACGCAACTGAGGCTGGCTCCTCTAAGATCAGCTTTATCTCACTCATGGTATGTGTAAAATGGGATATGTTGAATGACAGCCAATTTCTTGCTTTGGACCATACTGTTGCCTAGACAAGTGATTCATATTTCCAGCACACTGAGAAAACATGTGGTCACATCAGTGTATTTTAATCTAGCAACACTGGACAGTTTTCCCCCAGACAGCTAAAATCTACCTCCTTAGTTTTAACTAATCCTCATCACAGGTCCTGGGCTAAGGAGCCAATCTTTCCCTGAGTAGTCCTCTCCAATGCACACCTCTATAGCTCTTCAAGCCAGGCTGGTGTTTGCTGTGGGCAATGCACCATATCAAGTGAATTGACATCAGTTCTGTGAGATTTGCAAGCCACACAACACTTGAATTTGTTTAATTCAAATATTAATACATGGTTAATGTTAACATCCATTTACTGAGTTTTACATTCTGAGAAAGCACTGGCATTTCAACCACAGGTCCTCACAAACTGTGGAGTAAAGACATTCAACATCCAAGAGATATCCATAAATCGAAGCATCCAATCACACACCCTTGCCACTCCAACAGGAATTCTTCTCGTTGATTTGTTACTAATGAACATCATTAGAATGCTGAAGGAGCTGGCAGTGCAAGGTCATTCTCCGACATCTTTAAAGAGTTGTGGCAGTTGAGGGAGGTGTCTAATTACTGGAAGAAAGGCAAATATTACAAATTTCTTCCAGAAAGAGAGGAAGGAAAACATTTTTAAAGATAAAAGGAAACATCAGAGTTTATCTAATCTGATCTGCTAAAAAACCCCACAACATCACAAAACAAAGCAAAAAAAAAACCTCAAAAGACACACATACACATGTACACACTCAAACCTATCACAGATTTCATTTTCATGGATTCTACATCCAATCTTTCTGTTAGAGAAACCAATCTGTTTAACCAGATAGAACCCCAGCCTCACCCCCTGAGTTAGCACACTAATGCCTTTTGGACTAAGCTGGTGAAGTGTTATATTCCATGTATTGAAAAGCCATGACAAAAATATTTCCTCCAAACAAATTTGATAAAAGCTTTGTAGACTTCTTTGCACATTTCTTGGTCCACATCACAGGCCCCTTACTCACAACCAGAGGTTACTCTCCACAGATGCTTCCAAAAAATGAAACCAATGGTTGTCCATGATTGTGTCACTGTAGATTGCAAGTGTATTGATACCCTCAAGACTGTTGCAAAGTGAATATCTGAAGGACTGAAAATAACAGGTCTTTGTATGACCAAATACATCTCAGTTTTTAAACACAGAACTATGCCTTTTAAAGTTATGCAAGCAAACTCAGATTTTGCTAGAGACAGTAATAGTATTTATAAATTTTACAAACACAAATCTCATGTTGGACATTTTCATTGTTTCTCTTACTACTTTCAATTCAAGGATAATCCTACAGACTGAGCATTGCAATAAGATGCTGACTAATATTTTACATGCAGGAACAGAATAACTAGAGTCCTGTATGGGCCACTATTGTTTGGTTTACATACTCAATATCAGATGTTCTCATTAAAAGCAATATTGAAGTCATACTATGACAATTTATTGCCCTAGCCATTAGCTATTGGTGGCTAAAACCTCAAATATTGCAGTGATAACCGCAATATCATTTCACAGACAGACCAAAATATATGCACTTATATATTCCTTTCCATTTGGGAAAGCAATCCAGCCACCTCAGAGAGCCTACTATGAAGCTCTGAGATGAGATGAAGACCCAGAAGATCATCTGTGGAGAGCCTTTATCGTCAAAGTTCTTGAACTTTTGACATAGCTCCCATTAAGGACTGTCTAGAAATGGAAAGTGAAAAGAACAATTGTGATCATGTGAAAATCAAGAAGAAATAATGACCTCAATGCTGAAAAGAATTCCTTCTCTCGGGACAGGTACATGGCAGTATATGGAAATCTGGTCTGAGCTTTAGAGACAGCTGCACTTAGGATGATGGTTTGACTTCCAAATCCTTGCTCTGTGACTTGTGGATGTTGCTTGTGGAGTCTGAGGAAGTTAAAGTTGAGCTATAAGAAATACGTCAACAAATACAAAATAAAGTGAGCAATAACCCAATCATGAGTATATATGCAATCAATGTTACATAGCTTTCTCTTTTTTCTCTTTATACACACAACATATATGCAACTTATTTATAGATACACACTGAATATATAAAACCATAAAATATACAGTATAGGTACATAACACACATGTATATTCACTACTCAATAATATTTCAACAAACACAAAACTGGGAATCAAATAGTTAAAAACCTAGAAGTCAAATGTTTTAGAGCTCATGCTGAAGTAGATGTTTTGCTCTGCTCCACATATGGCAATGATGCCGTCTGTGGGGTAGATGGAGAACATCAAGTGTCTCAGGGATTAAAATCTCTCTGTAGCTAACAATTGAGAACCTCTGAGAAAAGATTTACATTCCAGTCTTCCCCTGACCTTCAGCATCTGACACGAGGTTTTCAGAAAGTAGCCCTCCACTTTTAGATAATTAGTTATTCTGAAATGGCAAGTATCATTCACATCACCTCTTCTTCCCTGCTCTTCCCCCATTAAAGATTTAACATTTATTCCCTGTTCTCGGGACCAGAAAGAAAATGGGTGATTCAGGGAACATTGTTAGAGTTGGTATTAAAAATGTTTTTTCTTTTCTTTCTTGTGCAGCAATAGCATTTTCCAAAATTTGGAGTTAGAGATGTCTAACTCTGTTCTGAATGCCCTTCTGCATATCAAGTATTTGAATGGGGCTGGCAGAATGTGAGACCTGTAGGATGACATGCCTTCAGGAATTGGCAACTGGAAGGCAAAGTAAGCCTATTTTAAATCCCATTCCCTTCGGTTGTGCAGTTAATTGGATACAGATGGATATCTAAAACAATAATAGACATCCCTTTTTAGGGACCAAAATCCCACTGGTGGTGATGGGAATTAGGTATTGGTCTTCAGTGTTCCTCTCAGCTGACAGAATATTGAATGAGCCCATTTGGCTTTGTGACATGGTTTAGCATCCTCAGATTTGACGGGTCAGTTTCCTTGAATATTCTTAAAGGTAGTTTATTTTCCTGTTCATCAGTGCATTTGCTGAACCAAACAAGGCTCATGCATTTATTAGCTTATGGCTCAGCACAAATGGGAGCGTAAGTGATAACTGATGAGTAAGAGAGACTGGCTTAACAGCAGACATCTCTGAATCTAGGATGGAATTATGCTCAGAAACCTGCACATCCCTCATTTGCCACAGGGTGGAAACAATCTCAGGAACGCATCTCCATAAAATTGCTGCAACAGTTCAAATGCAGTGGTTAGATGACCTATGCTGTACATACGGATGCAGATGCAGCTGATAGCTTGGAAGAGCTCTGAACTGAGCACACGATATGGCTTTAAGTAACTGCCTGAATACCTCTTTACACCCAAGAAAACAGCATGGCTCCTCAGGTGCTTTTCTAATCTAGTATTTAAACAGTATACTAGTTTTATAAATTTCCATGTAGAACATGATGTTTCTTAATAAACTAGGTAACTATAAAGAGTTAGTGTACTAACAAAAGGAAGAAGAGCTCAGATCTGCAAATGCATTTAAGTACTTAATGCCCCTAGGCATTTGTCTCCCATTAGATTTTGAATGGGCAAATTAGGACATAAACTGCTCTTCTGAGCTCAGGCCAGAGGATTTCTCTCCTACGTCACTAATTTGGGAAGATTTTCTAATGATCAAAGACAGATATATCTCTAAAGAGAGATTTTTGATGGTAGAGAGAGGAGATGGCATAACACACATCCCTTTTTTCCTCTACTGACTTGAATAACTGATTTGAAGAGAAGCACAGAATGCTCCTGTTCCTCTCAAATAAGGGACTAGTTAAGCTCATTTGACTGGAGGCAGTGAAGTGTCTTGCAGTGCAGCAGCCTACACCTCGTGAGCCAAGCAAGAGATCTTTACACTCTCCTTTTTCCCCTCTTGCTAGAAAAATAGAAGATTTCTGTCCCCTTGAGATGTAAATCCAGCAATCTTGCATTCTCTCAATATTCATATTGGACTGAGAAGATGTTTAGATTTCTGTCTGTCATACCGGGTGCACTCCAACTCCAGCTCAGTCTTTTTATGCACAGCTGCCTGTGGGTTCTCCCTGCTTTTCCTTTTACATGACATAGGTGTAAAGGACTTTTATTTTGAGAATTATGTTCAGGTTGCGTTTTAAAGCAGATGGCATTTCCAGGGTAACATCAAGGGGTTTAGTATAGTCAGGAGCTTTCTCTGGGAAAATGGCAGCTTAGTACCAAATGAGCTGATCTGAAGCCTGTATGAGAAAACCTGTGGCTTCATAACGCCCCGGTTTTTAGGGTTGTCTGCTTCAGGGGCACTTTGAAGCATTTATCTCCAGGGCTAACACCAGCCCAAGCTTTGCAGTGACTGCAGTACAGGGAGCCTTTCGAGCCAGTGTGTTGCCACTGGCATTTTGAGGGCTGCACAGACAAGGCTTGCTCCGAGCAGGGTTAGCCAGGTAAACAACTGGCAAGAGAGACGTTTGCTGGCAAACTTTTCTGCCACTTTGCCATTCCCCTCCAGATATCTCACATCTCTTACTCAATAGATCTCCACGTGCCCCCGCAGTACAAACGCGCTCTGCGCAGTTTCAGTTTCAGGCACTGTGGTTAATCACTGTCATTTCAGCATCTGGATGCTGGGAAAGGCTGCCGGGCCCTTCTGCACAGACCCGTGAAGCTGTTTGCTTTCCTCTGACCCATAAAGCAAAGAAGAAAAATGGTGACAAGTCATTAACAAGATATTCTGTGTTTCATTTTATGAGTGCCAGCTGTTCGCCAGCAATCACTCACACAAAACCAGCACTAAAACCTGACTGCTGTGGGATGTGAGTGCAGACCACACGAGCACTGAGCAGCTTTCCAGTTACGGATAGAGAGGATGGTGCCACGGTACCATGTGGGCCAGCAGCAACCCAGGACCGGGAGTGCTGGGAACTGCAGAGGATCCCTGGGCTGGCAGGGAGGAACCCTGTCATCCTGAGGCACACTGGGGCAGCCCCAGCCCAGGACATTTTGGGCGTGTCCCCTGAGGATGGGGGAGGCCAAGGCAAGGGCTGGTGGGCCTGGGCGGGGCAGGGCTGTGAAGAGCTGCAGCCCTGTTGGGTGTTGCTGGGGCGGGGGCTGGTGTCCCTCAGAGACTGCCATGGGGTCCTGGGCCATGGGCAGGGTGGGAGCAGCCCTGGAAGACTGGACAAGGGTAGGCAGGGCTGGTGGTGCCCCCTCGGGCTTGGCAGATAGACAGAAACTGTGTGGAGGACTTTTATAATGAGGAAGACTCTTACGTTAAGCAACTCGGATAGGTGAATATCTCGGTGCTGCAACAAAACTATGACAAGTCCATGACATCTGGTACAGGCTTGGCCAAAGTCTGTGTTTTCCTGGTAATGAAAATTAATGAAACCATCCTGAGTTCAGCCAAGAGAGGGCAACGAAATAACAGCTACAATGATAGTAATTGTGGATTCAAAGCTGGTTCCATTCATTTATTTGGGGACTCTCCCCTGAAATCCAATGCTAATATCAAACTAAAACCCTACAAACCCTTTCTGCTAATGCTTGGAAAAATGCCTGACCTGGAAGATTGAGTATCAAACAGTACTCAATGCGTTGCTTGAAGAGATTCCTAAAATAACTGGTAAGATATATCAAGGGCCAGGAAGCAATGTAGATCATAATTTTCTAAGTTTGTACCTCCAAATTGGGAAGGAACTTTAGTGTTTGCTACTGATTCCTATGAATCTAGCTTGTTTCAAGCCAGAAACACAGCTTGGGAGTCTCCACTGACATTCTCATTACAAGCCCAAAAATCAGTTCCTGCTTCATTCCATCAAAAATTTAATTTGTATGAAGGAAAAGCCAAACAAAAAGGAAGAACAAAAGCCCCCATGGCAGAGAGCAGAGGACCTTCTGCAACATATGCTGTCTGAAATGAATACAAAATGGCAGCAGCCTCCAGCAAACACTTGGAAATTTAAAGATGCAACACACAGAAAATTAAGCCATAATTGCTTCCAACAATAGCAGCATAAGCCATAGCTAGTTATCACCTGAACCATCTGCTCCCCCAAGAAGCAGCTCTTAACACAGGCATGAGATCGAAAGATCCTCTCACTTCAGGCATATACTCAGTGCACATCAGGAAAATGGCAACAAAGATTGTGTTTTCCTCTGCACTTCAACATGCAGGAGATGCAACAGCAGGATTAGCCACAGAAAACACAAAGATAGAAATTGTATCAGTCATGAAAGTCTCTGCAGCACAAACCCAGTCCTGTTTCACACAAATGCTGACAAAACTGATAAGCACATTTTCTCCTTACAGTCAGAATTTATAACCTGAAGTGGCTGTTATAATGGAAAAGTAAATGATCCCCTGATACTCAAATCAATCTTGTGAGAAATAACCTGAATAATGAGTTACAATTGCAAGAGATGAAATTAAGACAAGAACAGTTAAATAAGGATCTAAAGGAACAGATAACATTTAGCATGTTACTGGAAACCTAAATTAGACTTTAAAATGTATGCAGAGACAGAAGAAGAAGGGGAGAAAATAAGGAACTGGAGCAGAGGCCTCAGATAAAGATGAGCCTTTGATGAGAAGTAATCAGAAGCAATGTCAGATTCGCATTATTTGAGGAAAAATCCCTACTTCAAATAGAATTTTTTATGCAACTAGCTTTTAGAGATTGGCACTATAGGAGGATTTCCATTTACAGTATGAAATACTCCAAAATGCTTACAGCTCAAATGAATTTGTTGCAGATGTGATTAGAAATTGTCTCTAAGACCATGCTGCAGCACAAGACGTGGAACAGAGCTAATAACATCTCCTTCACAGTTTGGTGCCTCACATTGATGGATGGCCTTCACCCGACAGCAGTACAACAAAATGAAAGTATTATCCCTGTTTCAAAGGAAGACACTGGAATAGAGGACACTCCAAAATCGCCTAGAACACTAATGACTAAATGAAAGCATTTTTTGTAGAGGAAGGGGATATAGGATCCTGCCATAGGTTCTTGACTACAAAATCAGATTCGAAAAACAAAGAACCAGGAATAAGATATCTTAGTGTTTGCCAGTATTAGATTAGGTACTATGACCCTTGTTTTCCATCCAGGTTTGGTAAAACTAAGTTTTCCTCAAAGTCCTAATGAAAGCTGGAACATATGAGGATGGAATTTCTCTCATCTGACTGCATATGTCTACAGTGTGACTATTTCACTGATTGCTCTTGTACTCCAGCTTTTTAACAAATGGGGAAAAATAGTCACTCCTAGGATGTGATTCAACTTGTGCTAAAGCAAATATTTAACTTAGGTGAGAAAAAGTGATGTTCTCTCATTGCCCACAAAAGGAGCCTGGCAGGATTAGTTCAGATGTCAGCTCAGACATTTATTCTGCAGACGTCCATGAGATGAGTGCCTCGGGCACTGGAAAATGATAATTAAACTCTAAAAAATTCTCTGGTCTATATATGTATTATGATAACATCATACTCTCCCCAACTTCTCCACATGTCTGTTCAGGTAATTTTTATTGCATCCAATAAAAATACAACTGAATCAAGTGCTGAGCAGATACAACAGGAAAAAAAAAAAACATGATCATTCAGACTTTGTAGCATAGGGAGGAAATTGGAAGAATTTTTTTAACCATTGATGGCAATACATAGTGCTTGATGACTATTGTCATCCAGATTCTTCTGCTTGGCACTTTAAATTATTAGTGGCAGAAACAGTAGCAAGAATCTTAAATAAAAGCTATTTTGTATTGCCAGGGAATTAAGGATGGCATAATAGATCTTTCTTGCTGTTTGTCTATTTATGTATTCATCCACTGTCTAGTTATTTATCTATTTGTCTAGTATTTGCTGACTGGTATATTTCCCTATGAAGAGAATTTTTAAGAAATATCTCAGGTTATCAGTCACCTTGAGTCTGAGTACCTGTGCTAACTCCTGTGATTCTGTCCTGCAGATCACATGATAAGTGAACTATGAGGAGACAAGGTCATTATTGAGATGTTAAACAATGGGAATGAGCTAAGGGGAAGTTTCAACAGATTGTTTCTATCATGAGGCCAGTTAAATTTTCCAAGTAGATCATCGCAACCAAAAAGGTGGGGAAATTCTTCTTTAAAACATAATGGAAAACATCAGAGAAAAACCATGACAGAGGCCCACTACTGTCCAATTTGGAGCTGCACAGCTCCCCTTCCGGAAACACTGACTTAAAAGATGTACAATCTTGTCTGAAGTATTTAGTGTTGGGTTTGGCTTTGACATCAGCTGGGATTAGATCAATTCCTTCTAACAAAGCCTTGATTATCATGCAGAACTTGAAATATGTTGGAATAATCAAGCTTTCATATAATCAAGGGCATATTAAAAGTATTAAATGCATACCTAGAGACACAACTTTGTAACAGCTAACAGGCAGTTACAGATCATTGGCTTTGGAAAATCACAAAGAGAAACAAATCTTTTATTTCATGTTATTATTATTTCAGTGACATTCTGTAATCCAATCAAAGCCCTATTAAAAAATAATTAAAGAAGTTTTTATCTTTATTGTATTGTGCTATTTAACTATTGTCATGGCATCTGGAGAGAGTCTCCTAGCTGAGGATAATTATTAAAAATAAAATACATTGTAAATAATAAAACAATCCTTAATAACCATCTTTTCAGAAATGTTGATTCTCTAAGCACACTTGGAGGAAAACCTGGTATATTGCAAAAAGAAAACTGAAGCTTGAGAAAGTTTTGTGACCCTTCCCCAACAAGTTAGTGCTAGTAGCATCACTGTAACCCAGACCATCTACTTCATAGCCTAATATTTCTCTCATTAGGATGTGGGAAGAGATAGGATGGAGTTGAGTTACAGGCTGTGGGACAAAGAAGCACATGGCAGCACAAAGGAGCACATGGTGGCACAGAGAGGCTTGTCTCTGCCGGCCCCTGGGGGGAGGAGGTGTCACACGGCAGAGCCCTACGGAGAGGAGCTGCCGGAAGCTGACAGACGGGTGAACAGCACCTGATCACCCCCTAGAAGGACATTCAGAAATCATGTTGCTGATGTGGCAGCATGGGATAGGTCAGGTAGTGAGTATTGCCATGTAAGGAAATACTGTGCCTTGAAGAAGTGTATAAAATCAGCTTGTTTATTTGAATAAACGATTCAGATTCCCTTCCGGGCTGGGTCCGTGTCCCAGTCGCTACGAATGGTGCCCTGCATCAGGGACTGGAGCTGTAGGTGAGCCACAGAGGACATGAGGGCTGGACAGTCCTCATCGGACCCGGCAAAGTCCGTGTCGCAGTCACCGACATTAGGATACAATCCTAACATCCTGAAGTCAGCCTACTCCCATTATCAATTACAGCATTAATTCACTTAAGCCTGAAGATTTAAGACACTACCTAAATATAAAGAAGTAATCTATTTGCTGCTCACTTTTAAATGAGTAGCCAAGAGTCTGTGTAGCACTGGATGAAAAGAAACAAGTCATTGGACACCAGTGAGGTTCAATACATGGCTTAGATCTCACATTAAAAAAATAAGGTTTGTTAGGTACCATATGCTTATAGCCAAAATCATATCAAAGTTGGCTAACAATCAGTACCTGATGATGGTGGTGCTTGATTCAGAAATGCGCCAACAGATGAAAGCATCTCCTTGGTGTGGAGGCTAAATAGCATTTCATGACAGGTGAAAGATTTTGGAAAGGAAAAAAGAAATCTCTGTAATGTAAATGATATTATACATACAGTTGGCAAACATGAAAGGGATGAAATGTACCTGCTCTGCAAATAAATGCTCTGCATCAGAAGAAAGAAAACATCCATGCACAGGAATCAAGGCCAATCTGTATGATTTAGGCATAGTGGCACTAAGTTTCTGGGTTTTTTCACAAATCTCATTTTAAATAATTTTTTGCATTTCCTACAAATTTTAGCACTGGGAAGCATAGAGCAGGAAATAGTGTCACACTTGCAGGACAGGATTGAGCTCCATGGGCTCAGAACCCTGTCCCTGATCTTGCTAAATATTTTTTCTGTGACCTTGTGTATTTTTCAATCTCATCCTTTCTTTAATTCTTAACTAGGCATCCTGGTGATAGCTAAGAATTACACATTGGGAAAACATCCAGTCTTTTCTCTGAAGATTTGATATCTCAGTAAAGCAGTGTGGACAAAGGCAACACAAGTGAAGGTGCCAGACCAAAGTCACCCAGGAAGTAGAAGTGGGGAAGATTTTGAATCACAGACTAGATTTTTTTTCTAAACACAACTGTCTCTAAGTGCAAAGATAACTTGAATTCTTTTTTTTTGTGTGTGTGTGTGTGCGTAAGCATTACATTTACCATTGATTCCTCTTTTTTTTCTTCTTTCTCTCTTTTTTTTCAACTTTTGATTAATCCCTCCTCCAAACTTCAGTCCCAATGGCAGTAATTCATAAAACCATTTAGGACACATGAGCTGTGAAAGGTTTTAATCAAGTGATGAATGCAATTTTTGTTTCACTCCAGTCTCGTTTATTTCCTGCAAGAAAAGGTTAGGAGCAATTTTGCAGGACATTGCATCATAAATCCTAATTTGTATATTTTATTTCTATTGCAAACCTACAGACCGTAGTGAACTTGAGAGAATTCACGAGGGTCTCTTATGAGAAAGTCCCAATAAAAGTCTGGAATGAGACAGCTCTTGTTCAGTGTATGCTTGACTAATAGGATATGGATATGTAAAGCTTGAGTTTTGAAAGAAACACCCTGAAATAATCTGAAAAGGACAAAAAGTAGCAGGAAAATCAGATCCAGTTTTGTGAAAGGAAAAACAAAACAAAAAACCACTGTTGAATCTTAAAACACAAGAAAAAGCAATTCTAGATAAACCTTCAGTAGAAGGTAGGATGGATACTTTCCTTTCATTCCTTCCTATAGGGGGAGGAAGACCACCAAGCATGTCTGAACAGTACATGACATTTCAGAAATGACTGAATTTGGTAATAGATAAAATGATTCTTTGAGTTTGTGGGTTTTCAGAGTGAAAGGTATCTCTTGGACCGTATTCCCATACATAACTAAGAACTAGCAAAGTAATCAAAAGTCCTGTTGAAACAAATAAAAAAAAAAAAAGATAAAGAACAATAGAAATTTTCGAGAATTTATGGGCAAAAAAAGCAGGTGACCTGAATGGGATAATTATAATTTGCTACCATGATTGAAGAATAAACCAGAGGGGAGAAAGAAAAAGACACAGGAAAAGGTCAATCAGAGAAAGAAATATGCCCGAAGTTTGGTCCCAATGAACTAGGTGTCCCAATAGAGCAATTAGAGCAATGGTTTTCTACTCAGTTTATTCACTCTGTTGTATCACTCAAGAAAAGAGAAATAAATCACGCTGGTGCCTGACCTTTAAAAAACACTGGATCCCAGTGAATCATCCTGCCACTGACATAATAATTTGATTTCCCTTTAAGTCTCTTTCCACACATCCAGCAGCTGGCAATAATAGAGTTATGGCCTGTGTTTTCATGAGGCAGCCTTTTTCCCTTGCTTCTTAAGGTAAATAAAGTATAGCAGTTGGAAGCAACTGAAAGATATATTTATCATCATGTCCACTGTGCCTATAGAGAGAAAATCAGTGCCAAGAATATCTGCATGAAACTCTATCTGAAAACCCAATATGGCATCAAAATATTTCATTTTAAAGTATCGAAAACTTTTCTTTCTTTCTCTTCACACTTATTTTTAATGTGTTGTTCTGGGTTCCTCAGAGATAAAGTGCTCAAACACCAGAAGAAAAATTTCTATTTATACTTTGATCTTATTCACAAGGGCCTGGAAATCTCAGAAAAAGACAATTTTAGGAATATCTCCAGAGAGATCCAATAAATGAATGGAAATACTCTGCTTCTGTACATTTATCCAATCTCAACATTGAACTCTTTGCTGGATTAGAATTGATATGAAAAGTTCCTGCGGTGCAAATATGACAACGATGTAAAAGAAAGATTAATAGTTATTTCCAAACTTTTAAAAGTTCATAGTTAGACTGTGGATATTATGCCAGCATCAAAACTAAGAATCTGTTAATTTTTTTGCATCATTTTGTGTCATAAACCGTTGGAAGAGCAGAAAGTTGCAAAACATAAGCTGGTTTCTTCACTTACCCTCCTTTCTCCCCCTATTCTAACCTTTTTTACGTCCAAAGTAGATGATATAGAGAAAGCACTAGAAGTGACCTAATATTTATTGCTGCCTCTGGAGTTAGAAAAGTAAGGAAAGACATTTGCTTTGGACCTTCAACATAGTTTCTAACAGATGTGACGGGGCTGTGAAGCTTGTGTAAGACCTACACACCTGCCCTGTGTACAAAACCATTATCGGCTCTGCAACTGAGCCGGGGGACTTCTAATTCTTTACTGACTGCATAAGGAATAAAATTAAAATAGTAACTTAGGGCAAGCGAAGATCCAAGAAATGCAATGTATAGAAGAATATCAAATGGATGCCACTTTCTTCTCCTTCACCTTTGTGTCTGAACCTATTGAAAATTTATTGATCTAAGTTGTCCATTTAGATCACCTAAGCCACTGACTCGATGCTGTTAGAAACAGCAATCTCTTATAGCCCCAAACAGCATTAATTTTTGTGTCCCCCAATAATCTCATTATATTTCACTAATAAATTCACTCATTTTGCTGTTCTTATCACTGCTACTCCAATTTTTAGGAACCTTTTTCTCATTTGAAGACTTAAGTTATTCATAGTCAGTTCATATCTATTTATTTTCATACAATTTTTTCTGTTAGCTTAAAATGGCTCTTCTTCTTCCCTGATCTTTATTCCCTTAGCACATTTCAGCGATATTCCCTCTCCATCTCTATTTTTCTGGTCTAGATAAGACAAGTTTTCTTCTAGTGTCTCTTGAGCAATAAATTAATCATTCCACTATTCATCTAGTAGTTCCTTTTTGCACCTACTTCAGGTTGATTTAATCTTTCTTGACTATGGCTTTACAGAATTTTCAGTGTTGTAAAATATTATCACTGACATAATTTGAAAGTTTCCCACATCTGGCATATATTTAATCGTGGGAAATGAATATCCATTTCATCGTTTTGTTAACAGTGTCCTGTAGTTTAAATAGCTCTCTTCTTTCTGTGGTATTTATCCTTCCATTTTATTCCTAGGTATCAATCATCTGACTCCTCAGCTTGTATTTTGTTAGGCTGGGCAGCCTACACTCTCTTCTTTCACGAGTAGATATCCACTTTCTTAATCATTTTAGCAGTCTTCCTTTTCCTTTGCTCTCATCTGAATTTGTCTTTCTTGCAGGTGGTGAGACTCACAGTATTCCAAACAACACCTCCCCACGACTATGCTATTAACACTCCCATGTCTCCTGATATATCCAAAGAGAACATTTGACTTTTCGATGATGGCATCATATCAGTGGCTCACAGTCATTTGGGGACTGACAGATACATGCAAATAGTTTGTCTTCTCTTTCTGCTTTGGATGCTTTACATCCCAGGGTGCTGCAGAAATTATATTCAGTTGTCCCTGGTGCAAGATGTTAAACAGTAGCTCATTTTGTCCTTTTTCTGTTACCCTGACTCTTCTGACATTTTGTTCTTCATGGGTAATATTCCTAAGCTGATTTCTATAACTGCTATCTCTTGTGTTTGTGTCATCAGCTCCTCTTTTTCTGTTCCAGGACCAGGATCACTCACAATAACAACATACCATATTGCTCCCAACATTAGTTTTTCAGAAAATCCACCACCAATTGTTTTAAAGCCCAAAAATTCTTGTTCTAACATTTCGTTGGTTTTTTTTGTTTGTTTTTTTTTTTTGGTCTGAATTTAACCTCCTTCTTACCTATGTCATGCTTTTTGCTAATCTACATCTTCCTACAGAGAGCTAGTAATTCCTCCATTCTTCACACAGCTTCATAACTGAAATCACATAATTCTGGCTAGATAAGATCAGATGCACTTCCTTTTTATAGGAAAACAAAACAAAACAAAACAAAACAAAAATCAATCAAACAAACAAAAAAAAACCAGACAAAAAACCAAAAACACAGAAAGAAATCAGATTATCCTGGCAGCATCTACATTCAATAAACCCCTGTAATATCCTATTCCTCAGTCTCTCCAATTCCTATTTTCTTATGAATTTTTAACACATTTCCAAGTTTTGATCCATGAATTTCTTATTTTCCATTACACGTCTCTTTCTACATTAAGGCATTGCATTTTCCTTTTTCCAGTTTCATGCCATTGCAAACCTCAAGTACAGACTTTAAATCTTTCTTTTCTGAATGAAGATTTTATTTGCCAGTTCTTTCAGGGTTCTGGGCTAGATATATGATCTCCTCCCTTTCGCTTGAGACCTTTCAACATTTTCATTTTAGTTTCTCATTCCCATTAACTATCTTCTCTTTGTCTTCATATATATCATGAGTCATACTTCAATTTTTTTGTCCAATGACCTCTTCCCTCTGCTATTTCATATACAAATTGGGAGTCCTGAGCTTTCAGCTATTCTTTTTTCCATTGGACCAATTTTCTCCATTTACACCCTGACAGCAATTTTAGAATGGTTTTTTTTTTTTTTAGAGTGCACAGACTACTGAACAATTCTTTAAAATATGCATCAAATCCTACTTAAAGTATTTCGAGGGAAGGTTGCCTTTTGAAATCTTTCTCTCTATCTGGATTTGCCTGGATTCTATATTCACAAGAACAGAACATGTCTCTTGTCACTCAAACTCAGTCTTGAGAGTAGTAATTCAAAAGGTTTATGCTTCAGCAAAAATATAATGCTAGGAAATCAATGTTAATGCCAGTTTTTCCAGCTTCAGAAAAGGACTTCTTATGATATGCAATGGAAATCTTGATTCACTGCCATGGTAAGAAAATAAATGAATAAAAGTAACTGGTTTTGGTTTATTAAAATATTTCATTATTCTGCTTTTCTCATTTACTCCAGTAATGCTTAAATGGCATCTGAGAAGTGGGTCATCTTGTGTTTCAGACTGCAAAGCATACAAGGAATGACAACGTCTGTCCTCAGAGGGCTAATCCTGTGCTGTGGTAGGATACATTCGGTGACTTCAGCAGGACATGGAAATTCCTCCATGCTTTCTGGGATCCAAAGGACAAACATAGCCAAGGATCCATGGGCCAGTCAAGCATTTTTCCACCCAGGGGCTTTTTGAAGGAAGAATGCTGTAGAAGAGAGGCAAATCAAGTATATGCGTGTGTGTGAGAGAAAAAAGATAAAATTTCCATAGCTTTATTGCAATATTGTAGTGAATTTCATTTCTCTACAGGCTTTTTTAACTCTAATTTTTGTTTCCTGTCTCTACTCATGGGTAACTTGATTAAACCAGTGGTAGATCTGTAGAGTTCTGATCACCACATGGGGTACAAAATTCTCCAGTTTCACAACACATCCCTTTCCACTGACAGCATGGGAAGGGTTTAGGAAATAGCTTTAGTTTTTAAGAATTAAAACACTGTCTTATATAACTCTTTATTTCCTTGAATCTCTGAGTAGGCTGGATATTCAATTACAAAGAAGAAAATAATCACAATGACCTATCAGCCTCTGCAATCTCCTTGTTTGTGTTGATAACTTCCAGGGGATGGAATAATTTATTAGGTTCTTGGCTGCATATTATTCCATTTTCATAGTGTTGCATCTATACAGATAGTTATTTAAGAATAATTTCTGGACCTAGGGATAAAAACAAATTACTTTTGCAGTGGCCACTGAACACACGTAAATGAAATTAATTATGAAGTATATTGATCCTTATGGACCAAATAACATCCTGTGTGGCTCTGCTGGACCCCTACGTTCATTTGATGAAAATCTATTAATAGGAGCATATTTTAACTTGTAAATCATTATCTCCACAGTGCGTCTAGCACAGAAAGAATGGACACAGTCTGGACAATTCTATGCAATCCAAGACATTGCAGCTCTGAGTAAAATTGTTCACCGGCTTTAGCCTTATTTTAGAAAAAGGAAATGTATCCTCAAGGCATTCTGACACACCAGTGTTCGTTGCAAGTTCATTTCTCTTTCGCTACAAATGGCAAGCAGAGACTCCTATCATGTCATAACACAATACCTAGATGCCAATGCCCCACAAATACTTCCCTACACAAGCAAGTCTACTGTTTTGTTCTCTTGGTCTTTACAAAAACCTTAATTAACAGCTTATGAAGTGAGCTTTACCTGCTTATCACAGATGTGACAGGGAGCAGCATGAAACCTGGTACAAGGTAGCAGCTGAAGGGTTTTTCAGATTGTGGATGTTTTAAGCCATTGACCACTATTAAATAGCACTGCCATTTCTGCCACTAACACAGTAAATCTGTCTAACACATGAAACCATGTGACAAAAGACAGATTGCAAATGGGCTTGCAAACATATTTGTGTAAGTCTAGCTGTGGCAGTCACCAGTAAAGAGAATGTGATGTGGATCTCAGTGTCTACATCTATGATATCTGTCATCAGCTTTCATGTTAATTTTGAGCCTCTGACAATTGTCCGAGACAACTTATTGTTTCTTTAATTTTAGACTTGAAGTAACAAGTGGTTATAAAAATACCTAGGGACTTGTGTTTGTTTCCTGCATAAGAGCCAGATGAGGCACTTTCAGAAGGCTCATTTTCAAAAGGCTGGCTCAGACTCTTTGAGATTCAGTAAGGCCAAGTACTGGGTCCTTCACTTTGGTCACAACAACCCCAGACAGCACTACAGTCTGGAGGCAGAGTGGTTGGAAAGCCTCCCTGCATGAAAGGATATGGGAGTGCCGGTCAACAGCAACTGAGCATGAGCCAGTGTGTCCAGGCGGACAAAACAGCCAATGGCATCCTGGTGTTTATCAGCAATAGTGTGGCCAGCAGGACAACCAGGGCAGTGATTGTCCCCATGTACTTGGCACTGGTGAGGCCACACCTCAAATTCTGTGTTCACTTCTGACCCTTCACTACAAGAAAGACATTGAGGTGCTGGAGCGTGTACAGAGCAGGGCAATGGAGATGATAGAAGGCCTAGAGAGTAAGTCAGACAAGGAGCAGCTGAGGGAGCTGGGGGTGTTTAGGCTGGAGAAAAGGAGGCTCAGGGGGGACCTTATCAGGTTCTACAACTCCCTGAAAGGAGGTGGTAGCCAGGTGGGGATCAGCCGTTTCTCCCACGCAACCAGCAACAGGACAAGAGAACATATCCTCAAGCTGTACCAGGGGATGTGCAGGTTGTCAAGCACTGGAATGAGCTGCCCAGGGAAGTTGTGGAGTCACCATCCCTGGAAGTGTTCAAGAAAGGACTGGACATGGGACTCAGTGCTTTGGTCTAGCTGACAAGGTGGTGTACAGTGAAATGTTGGACTCTATGATCTTGGAGTTCTTTTCCAACCTTAATGATTCTATGAATTTCATGGAAAATGAGTTCCCCTTATTACTTTTCAAGCCAGACATCCAAAATTTCAGACATCCAAAACTTCAGGCATTCAAAACATAATGTCCCTTTAAAAATATTCAGAAATGTAGTTGATGATTATCTCAGATGAACATCCCTCTTGTTTGGTTTTTGAAAGAGCATCCATGCTCACCCATGGCAAAAGGTATGAGACAGAATTTTTCTTCTAATGACTCACTACAGTAGGATTTGAATTTGGATGAGAAGCATGAAAGCAACTTAAATTAAAAGTCAGAAGCACAGGGTAGTACAGTCAGTCATTTTTAAAGGCCTCCCCAACTTCTTCAAGCATCAGAGTTCCCATTTAGCAAGGTAATTAAGCATCTTAAATTGTGCATCTGTGTGTTTTGGCATACCTACAAAGAACCTCCCAGAAGAGCCACAGCCAGACTTTATTTGTCTGCCAACAATTGGTAAATGATTAGTCCCCACAATGTGTGGATTGAGATATTTTATCAGTCTTCTGGAAAGAAATGTACATGGTATATACATATATAATTGTGTTTGTCTATGTACGTATACTTCCCACTGTCTAAAATTACCATGGAACAAGCAGCACAAGAATGGGTATTTGATGAAGAGCAGTGTATGTCCCTACCACACAGGAGGTATTATCAGCCAAGATTTCCTTTGTTAGCTAGTGAGTGGTACCGCCTTTCAGGAACCAAATTCTACTTTGGGGGCAGGGAATAAATTAACTCATCCTCCTCAAGCTAACCCTCTCCTCTCCTCTCTCTCTCTCTCACTCTTTCTCCACCTCTGTTCTCTCTCCTTGCCTACCTATAAGTTTTAAATATCATTAACATGATCCTTTGCGCTTTCTTCCTTAATGACTACCTTGCCACCGCTCCTTATTTTTCCAAGGTCTAAAGGAAAGATGTCATTTGGACGAATCCACTGAACAGGCTCCCGCATGAAATGACAATTTATAACAATTAATTGAATGTTAGGATTAGTCTCCCTGTCAGATGATGCCACTGGCTAATGATACACCCCTATGTCAGTGACAAATGATGAGATGTCAGCAATAAAGCTGCTTGGAGTGAAGAACTTACACATCAACCAGTTATGATTTTATTCGTCCACACTTATCCCAAATCATTGAAATTCCGGAAAATACCTGCTGAGTAGCTGATATGATTCAAGCTGATGTAGACTGACGTTATAAGATATTCAGCATAAAGGGAATGGAAGAATATCTTCAAGACCTTCTCTTACTCTAATTGTGTAGGGCTATACCACCCCCTAGGCCTATAATAAGAATTCCAAGATCACCTGGTAATTTGAGATCAGCTCTCTGTACCTAACTTGGGCTATGGATGGTCTGCTGTGATTTTTCTCAAGACTGAAAAGGTGTTAATGAAATTATTTGTAATTCTCCCCCAGCTATATCAAGGGGATATTTCTCAGTCCATGGGCTGCAATGAAGTAAACAGCTTTTGTGAAGGATGAGTGCAAACAAAAGGAACAGATAAAATATTTGCTAATGAAAAGAACCCAGTGGTACAATAGAGAAGATGGAAGTATTGAATGAAGTGTTCCTGCCACCCACATGCTAGTTGAGGAGTAGCATCATGAAAAGAAAAAAAAATTAAAAAGTGTCTGTAACAAACTGCTCTGACATCTGGGTTGAAAGCCAAGCAAAACTTTCAGGCAATAAATAATACTTCTATGTAACTGAATTTCTTACACTTGTAGTATCTATGTGCTGGCTGCCATCACAGTAAAGCACAGGTTAAATACAGAATTCAAAAATTTTAGTATGTTTGCAGCTCCTCACTAATCATAAATGCTGCCCTTTAGCTCAGCTTCATAGCATTTCCTTTTTGTTGTGATTACTGTTGCGTTGCATATGCAAGTGCTATCTGGGAAAAGGGCAATGGAAGGTGCAAGAGTGGTCCAAAGCAGTCAGAAATGCACTGAACACTGATACATTGATGGGTAGAATTTCATGCTTCTCTTCCTCAAAGCTACATTCTGTAGTGCTCACCCGGAATGTACATAGAACACTAAATTTGTGACAAATTGGAGAAATTATGGTGGTTGTTTTCAGTCCTATTGAAGCTCCACTTTATTTTATCCAACACATTGTTTCAGAGATGATGGCCTGTCCTTCACGTGGTTGTTGCCTGCAGCCAGGACCATTTAGTTCTAACAAAGATACTATTTAATGCGAGAAACACCTAAAGCTTATTACCCATCACTGGCTGCATAAAATTACAGGCTGTCAGTATGTGTTAGATGAATCCATCTGGAGAAGATAAAAGAACCGTGAATGAAACTGCGTTCAAGATTCCAGCTAAACTGTCTTTTAACATTAAAAAGAAAAAAAATGAAAAAAAGAAAAAAAAGACCAAAGACTGGTTATTCTCTTTATCTTCATCTAAACTAGGGAAAATGGCAAAGAGCTATTAGATAATGAAGTCAGCTTCCTAATTGTTTCAGAATTATATTTCTGAGGCTTTTTCATTTGAGGTAGGTCTTTCTTGCTCAAAGGGTGGTCCCTCTCCTATCATTCACTGCAGTATTCTGAGCCTTGTCTCTTAGCAGGAAAAAAGAGGTGGAGAAACTGAAAAATAGCAACAAATTTGGTCTGGCTGAAAGCAAAGGCTATTAGTGCTCTGGGGGTATGAGGGTGGGTGGGGGCTGTTAAATCATTTTCACATATTTTACAGAAATAGGAAAAACACATTTTCATGGAAAGGATCCTCAGACTTTCTCTTATTCGTGTCAGTAGGTTTGAATGTAATGACTAAGAAATACTAATACCCCTTAGAACATCTTCGGGAGCATATATAGACAATGAAATTGTCCTAGAGTCATGTTCAGGCCCATTTCAAGAGCCTTTCACTCAGGAAAAAAATGTAAAGATTCTGCACAGTCATTAAGAGTCCAGCTCTGTAAGAATTTTCCTATTTACTTCTGGGAAGAAGAAGGGGACACTTGGATTAGGACCTTTGAGAATTTGAGTTAAACTATCAACTACATGATGTTCACTATACAGTTCATCATAACCATAAAACAATCTAGGTGCCAATGGATTAGCCAAGCACTCAGTTTTGTTTCATATAGATATGAAACTATGCTCCTTGTTTTTCTACTTCCTTCAAACGAAGTGGGAGGAAACACTTTTTTACTCACAGTCTTGGAGAGAGAGCGGCTCCAACGTGTAAAAATACAGTTCTAATTCTTGGAAGTAGATATCATTTTTCCAGCCTGTAATCCTTTTATTCCCACCCACTCACTTGTGGCTTGCCTGCCTTTTCTACTCCAATTCCTCCCTTTCATATGCCACAGGTAAGGACACAAAGCCATAATAGCATCCTAGAAAATGATATACACAAGATATGCGCAAAATATATGGATCTCATTAAATAAAGGTTTAAAAAAAAAAATAAAGGCATACAATTCCTCATCACATGACATGCAAAAGTTGATATATGTGTAAGTTCTGCTGAAGTCTAATGTAGGTAACAGCAGCAGATTAAGCACGAGCCTAAGCGGAGAAAAGCTCTTGCAGTCCTTCTGGCAGGAGATTAAAACAATTGCTAATGAGAAAGCTTTTTAAAAGTATGAACATTTTAACTCCACTGCATAAAATAAAGGAGCCGGGGAGAACTGAGAAGCCCTCCCTTCCAAACAAATCTGTAGAACGAGATTTTTTTTATTTTTTTTTTTTACAATTAAGCAATATTTTCTCCAACTGAGAGATTATGTGGGGTGACAGGAAGGGGCTTATCCACTATCCAGACAAAGTGTGAAAACAGGACGAGGAGCAGAAGAAGGGTGTGTGGGTGTGAGTGTGAGAAATTGTTAACACAGCATTTTATGGGTCGGAGACACACCCCAGTGCAGAGATTATCACCTGGACAAGAAGTAAAGGTGTTTAAAGTAAATTCCTGGCTCTGACCTTGACTTCTAGTGTGCTCCAGGATTCCACATAAAGGTAACAACTCTACCCAGTGCCGTGTTGGCATTCATTGGGAGAAGCTGGTTAAACGTTCTTTGAAATTCATTAAATGAGAACATTCAAAATGACTTTATCTTTATTTATATTTTTAGTCTAGTGTACCCACAGACGATTTGTGGATCAGAAAGGAAAACTGCATTTGTTAAGTAACCACTGTTGTAGTGGCTTTTGTCTCCTCCACTTGGATCATTAGATTTCCACATATCCCACAGCTGGTAAGGAGAGAATTACCCCCATGGGAGCCATACGGCAGTTCTTATTTCCTGCAGAAATGCATTAAATTTCATGTTAGAATTTCTCATAATTCTGTGGAATTGAAGCCATAATTCTTTGCCATACCACTTCATGCTGCCAGAAGCAAAGAAAAGGCACAGATGGCAGGCCTGGCTCAGTATCTTATTGACACAGCAGTTAGTCCAGGATAACACACCTAGGTGCAAGCAACCTGCCCACAAAAGCAGTTGTAAGTTAGAATGCAGAAATACCTCTTGTGCACCTCTAATGTGCTTATGATGCCTAATCTGACAAGGTCACGACAAAGCATGACTTCATTTTTTTCCTCACCATTGTGCTTTAGGAACTAGACCATATTAGCTACCTGGAATATGAACAGAATGGATTCTATCAATACTATTTTGTTTTATTTACAAGAGGAAACCTTGGATGGGGACAGGCTGTGGGAAAAGCGACACAGAAAAAGCAGAGCTGGCCAAGAGAGTCTGTTGCCAGTAAGCAGAAGAACACAACAGGACATGCCATCTGAACTGTGTTCAGTACACCCTTTATTCACTAGATCTCCACACATCCCATTAACAATGCTCCCAGGAAGTCTCAGCCACTTCAGCTGCAGGAGGAAAAGACAATGTGCTTTATATTGTAACCTAGGCAAGTGGGTCCTATCTGAAGTAGGATGGTGCACTCCAAAATCTATTCTGCTGAATACAATAAAAACACTGTTCACCTAAAGCATTAGGCATTTAACTGGCTGACTTTCATGCTCCCTTCTTGCTTTTAATAGCTGGAAAAGGCCCATAAATAGTGAGGAAGAGGAGCAGAATTGCAAGCAAAATGAAATTTACAGTCACATGAAAAAAGAGGTCAAAGTACAGCAGCCCTTCATTACAATCACAGGTACTGTGCATGCCTCATTAAAAGGACTATATACAGATTATAGTGACAAGGGGGGCTAAAGCCCCTCTTGTCATTATAATCTGTATTTTCAATTCCAGGCTATGACCCTGGACTGGTCAAAAGCCACTGTCAAGGTGACAAGAAGGAAAAAAACCACAAAATGCACCACCAGAGAACTAGAGATGAAGATTTCAAATAAAGAGGTGAATGGAAAGAACTTTTATGATTTCCAGCATAAATAGTTTTCTTGATTTCTTTTTCCTTTGTAAAAAGGACAGATTTCTGCTGCTAATCTAGCACCAGAAAATACAGAAAATTGCTAAAATACACATAGGTTCTCCTGGTTATTTAGACTGACACGAGAATCTTTTACTGCGGGGTTCTGTGAGACAGCAAGTGAGATGTTCCTAAAATTAACAGAGGTTCAGGTTCTTTTCAAACCACTGAAAAACTGTCATGACATTACTAGTGTCATGCAACTCTAAGTCTCACATAAATTATATCATAATCAAAGTCCTGTGCATTGACCCAGTGAAAAAAATCTCTTCTTGTTATTTGGATTTTGTTTCAGGCAATAAATTTATAATCCCAGAAAGTCTTTGAAGGCCCATGAATTCAATAGTGCAACAAACATAGGCATTATTTATTTATTACTACAGTAGTCTGAAAAATAATTATCTTTGATATATTATTAGTAGCAGCTTCCTTATGCTGCAGTCATTAAGAAACACACATTTATCAATTTTAAAATTGATATTAAAGAAGTTCTTGAGACAAAAATGCTTACAGGATACCCCTAAGGGCTTTTTAGACATATTGGAGAGACAAAGAAACCAACAGGAATTGTCAGAGGTCTAGAAATAATAACATACAAGGAAAGATTGAGCAGAAAGATTGTGTAGGTAAGGGAATAATGAGAGGAAATTTGGAAACAGCCTGTAAATATTCAGAAGGATGCTCCAAAGACCGAGGGTATTATCTCTCTTCCTCATTCGTGAGAGTAAGACAGGAAGTAAAGGGATTTAAAATGCAATAAGCGAGATACAGGTAAGGCATTAAAATACCCTTCTAGCGGTAGAGCTCATGAATCACCAAAGTGGGTATGGAATATCCATCATGAGACACTGTTAAGAACAAGAAGGCAAGAACAACAAACTTGCCTTAGATAATTACAGCTGATGTCACCTAAGCAAGAGCATGGGTGATATGTCCTCTCAAGAGTCCTTCTAACTCTTTCTCCTGTGATTCGAAATGTCACCATTTCTATTTTAACAGTAGGATCTGTTTTTCATCTATTTTGTTTTGTTTGTCAAATGAGAAAATAAAAAAAGCAGTTTGCCTGTTGAAAGATGGATTATTTGTATCATAATTAAGCTATAACTCTTTTAGGTCAAATTTAGAAAAAGTGCTGGCTTGGAAAAATTACTGAGTGCTATCTCAGTATTCCAACTCAGTTTTATTGTGGGAATCAATCTTTTTAAAGATACAATTAGAAACAGCCATATAGTGGACAGAGCAATAAGCTAGAATAATTGTTCAAACAAGATGCCATACCCAAAACACAACGCTAGAAAGTTCTCAAGATAGGATTTACTATGCTGAAAGGATTTCTTTTTGAGTGAAGGTTTGCATCAGTGCCTCTTTTTATAGATGAAATTCATATTCATCTCTAAGCTGTATGTACAGACTTTTTCATCAATTAAAGTTCAGTGCACAAGAAACAGCTCTGGGCTTATCTTCTACGTACGAGGGAATTTCACCAGACACATGCAGACAAAAAGATCTGTATGTATCTACTTCCAAGAAGGCATTTCTCCCATACTGTAAACAACTATCTGCTCCATGGACAACTGAAAAGAGTTTTGAAAACATTCCCATAAACTGCTTCCCAAGGGTTGTTGAGGGTTGTTTTCTTTTCTTTTTCCCATTATAACACATTTCCTTGCATTGATCATGACCATACAAAGTAGCAGTATTTGAACCCCACATGCTCTTTACATTTTTGTAATGAACACAACAAACAAAATGAAAAAAACTTGAGTCAGTATTTCTTATTGGAAGACTAATCATCTTGGAGCTGGCAATTTTTTATTTAAATCCAAAGGAACAGCCAATAACGAAGTAGAAATAATACTACAGCAATATGTTATATAGTCAATCAGATTCAAAAAATCTTTATAAGAAATGTACCACCAATCTATGTATGGGCTACAAATTCACATTAAATAATGAAAAGCTGCAAATTACGGACACAATAGAAACAAGTGTATGTAAGTTCATGAATGATGTATTAACGCAGACATTGGCAAAAATCATAAAATATAGTTGGGCAAGTATAATTCTTCATTTTCACAGATTGCATGATGTTAAACAGATTGTGAACCTTGGCTGAAAATTCAGCTACAGAGCATTGCGGGGATCGAATGGCATTATTGTATTTCCACAAATGTAGGAGAAAAGGAAGGGGAAAGAACATGGAAAAACTCTAAAAAAACAACTGCAAATAACAGGATACCTTAAGTGCAATTCAATAAAAGTAATTTTGCAGCTAAGACAAAGTAATGAGCACATTTCTGAGATTTGTAATACGTAGCAGGAGCTGGGCCAAAGAGTCGGACACACTTATACTGGCAGTGTGTGTGCCCTGTCAGCACACATAAAATATTATAAAGCTTGATGTGACACAGTCAGCAAACAGTCTACACATTATGTTGTTACAATGAGTCCAATTTCAATAACAGCTCAGGGCCAGAAGTAAATAAATAAACTACGGAAATAAATAAAAGGAACTAAGTAGGACAACTAACCCTTCAAAGGAAAAAAAAAGGAAGAAATCCAGTGTGACTGTGAGCAAGATCAGTGGTATTTCTGCAATATTATCTTAATCTCTGAAGATCAACCCACCTAGCATAGCTCAAGAGTTGAAAAATTTTGACAACAGGAAACGAGCAAGGGAGGGAGTTTTTAAAATGTCTGTGACCATCAACATCTATGGAAAGAGGAACAGAAATGTGACATTTTTATGCAAAGGCCATACATGCTAGCAACTCCTGCTACTTTTGGAGGGTGGGTTCCTGAGATTTTTACATACAGTGGATAAAGTGCTGTTGAAAATACTGATACTATGCAGAGCTTCCCAAAATCAGTTCCTAGAGCCATCCCCAGCCACTTCGGACCGATGAACAAGCTATTTCTCATAGAAATTAACAGATAGCTGCTCTGGTCTGGATACTGTTCTTCTATGAGTTGGAGTCAAGATACACTTTGATTCTTTGTGAGCCCTCTTCCAGTTATGAAACAATGGCATGGGGTAGTGAACCTGTTTTTCAAAGGGTCTAAAAGCTGTTCACACTTCTATACATTGTTAAGTACATTGCTAATCTTCTGAGTGTCAGTGAGTGGGATAATGAGCTGCCTCCTCAAAGAAAAATTCTGGCCACTGGCTCTGAAGCCTTTCACACTGCACAAGTCTGGCCATTTTGATCTGCATCTCAAATGTCCAAAACAAGAGAAAATGAATACAATGTTTGACTCCTCAAGTATGTGCTTTCAGTTTTGAAAATATTTCTGAACTTAAGGCATTGAACAACCTGACTGAGTCAACTGCAATAGGGCATCCAAGAGGTATGAAGAAATATCCAGATTTTCTTTTAACTATGCAGACTAAATAATAGCCATCAAAGAAAATCCTGATTTGTTGGTGTCAGCTTTTCTGGAGGAACAGAAAATTATGGAGTATGAAGTGACACAGAAGTCTCTGAAATTAAAATATGGTTGTTAGGCAGCCATAAGAACCTTGTACAAAATTTACCATTGAATTGTCTTCCCCAGGACTAAACAGCCAGGTGAGTGTGTTGCACTTTTTGCCAGGTTTCATGCATTTAGGTGTTCCACAGGAGCTGGATGCAATTTTCTTGTCTCTGGGCAGAAAGAGAGTTTAAGGTGCTTATTTCAGTTGGAGATATTAAACCCCTCTAACAAAACAGAATTTACTAGAATGACACATGGTTTGGAATTACCATTTGGTCATAAAGGACTGCAAGCCAAAATTTGTCAGAGACAAATGGTTGAGAAAAATCACATGAAAGAGATGAATGGAAACTCACCTGGGCTGGTACTATGTGAAGTGACAGAAAGTGAATGACCGATCCAATGGAGAATTTGTTATTGACCTTAGTGACGACAAATCTCGACTTCCCTGTTGTTCAACATAAACACTTTTTAGAGAAGTATTTTACCGGAGAAAAAATATTCAGCACTTACAAAGAGACATTGATTTCTTTCAGCTCATTCAGTCTGACCTGGGAAAGACAAATGGTGAAGGTGTTAATGGACAAATGTAAAAGGAGAACACAGCCTAATGTATAGAGTTACAGTTGCTCCCCACACCAGAATACACTTTTCAGGTTTACTACAGGCCAAGATGAAGGATGTAGGTTGAAATTCAGAAATAACCCTTCTATCAATCATGTAATTTTATGACATGGAAAAGAAAGTCACAGCAGGCAGAAGAAAATTACCTTAGGCCTCTTCAAAGTCTAAGACATTTTTAATGCAGGTTTCAAAGTGCAGTGAAAATCCCCCCTGAGCCAGCAAACATGAACAGGTAGGATGTTTACAGACAGTGACTGCTGGCTGAGGATAAGACACACAATTGTTCCTCACCTTAGATCTTACCTTCCAAAACCTGTCGTCTCACAGTATTGGAAAGCTCTGAGCTCCATTATGTTTAAATTGCTCCATATTACTACATCCTACTGCTGTTGAAGGTGGTTTGTTATAGTTACCCTCCTGCCAGGTAGGTATAAGGAAATAAATGACATATTTTGATACAAGGCTGTTTTGCTGAACTGGATGGATTAAAGAACTAGTAATAAATTCTGTTTTCTCTTCTAGGCCACTGGTGCAAACTAAGTCCAGTTCAATAGCGACCAAAAGTTATTGCCACCTGACAACAGAACCAAATCCTTGTGAAATTGATTGGCAGTTCTCAGCCCAGGTCCTTGTGACTTGGTCATGAAATTACCGCCCCTTCTGACACAAATTGGACCCAATAAAGCTGTGTTAATGCCAACACCCAGGGACAAGCAGGGTAGAACACTCCACTTTGTGAGAGGGAGAATCAGGTCATATTTTTCATTTAAAAAGCTTTCTCCATAAAATGTAGTTTTACCAAGATTAAACTTTATAAAATTCAACATAAACATTTGACACAATTATAAAATTTCAACACAATCTTATTGCTTGAAGTTTCAAGCTGAATTTTTTTTTTCATTTTACCTCAAAATGTTGTTCTGCTTTGGAACTTTATTTAAAAAAAAAAAAAAAAAAAGGAAAAGAAATTACATGTTATGACGAGTGTTTAAGATGACAGTTAGAGTGGGATTCATTTTGCCTAACTTTAGATATCCACGCTGTAGGCGTCAACCTCAGAGCTAGTCACTCCAGGTTTCCTTTATAGTCAATGGAAAGAAACAGGTATATTTAAGGTGTGACTTTTCTGATCTACTTTAAATATCTACTTTAAGATCAAGAATGATCTTAAAATTACTGTCTCTCTCCACTGCCTATGGTATGAGTCTACAGAGATCTCAAATGGAGACACCTTCTACTGCTCAGATGAGTCCTCTCCCAGCTGTCTAATTCTCCATTACATACTCTTACTTTTCAGCTTTTTAACAGTGAAAACCATAACTAACAATATATTTTCACTTAAAATAAAAGGCTGTATGTTGCTTAAGAACTTTCATTTGAAGAATAAACTTCTTTTCAAGCGAATTCAGAATTTAAAGTGGAAAGCCCTACTAGGTATGTGTGAAGCTGAAGTTATATAAGGGACATTTTAACAGGCAAGAAGGATGAAAAACCACAGGTTCTCTCAGTCCTGGGTCTCACATCTTGTCAAATTATTTCCACTCACAATTACTGAAGTAACAGAAAAGCTACAGGGAGGTTCTGTGGGATGGAGGATTCAATGATTTTGCTCTCCAATATAAGCCGCCATAAAGGAAAGGGACAGGAACAAGACAGCTAGGATAGCAGAGAGAAGAGACGGGGACAGGTGGGACTGACTGGTCATGGGAAACATGCAGCGGGTGGAAAGAGCATGAAGAAATAGATGTTTTAAAGAGTGGCTGAAAACAGGAAGGGGCAATAGTGTCTGAAGGGAAGGCAAACGTAAGAAAGGACAGAATGGGTAGCTGAAAAAAAGCAGCTCTAGAGACACTAACATTTTGATTGAAGTTAAAAAACTCCAAAATGAAGATTGTTTTCTCACAGTTCTGATCGTAATTTCCTAGGTTGCCAGGCACACGTCAGACACAGTAAAGAAGGGCAGTGAATCCTGCTTTTCCCTCTATATTTAGTGTATCCTCATTCAGCTCCAGAACTGTTTGCAGCCCTCCTTACCCTTTCTCATCTTATACTTCCACAGATCCAAACCATTTTGTTGCAGACCTTTGGCTGCACTGGACTCAGATTCAGCCACACAGCTGGGAATAAAACTCATTTTGCTCAGCAGAATCAGCTTCATTGGTAAAAACAAATTTACATTGATTGCCTTTGAGCCTAACACATACACTTTCTCCACCCCTCTGCCTAACAAAACTGTGAAGGAGATTTTTGACTTGCCGATATCCTCACAAACAAATTAGCTTGATTTTAACTCCATTACCCAGGCTAATCTCTCTTGGATTTCCTAGCATTTACACAGAAAATGGTTCATTCATTATAGATGGTGTGTACATTTAGCTTTTGTAATTCAAGGAATGTGTTAGGTGGTTTGCGATGACATTTTTCTTAATAATGTGGGAAGCACTGGAATGTCTTTCTCCAACTACTGTTCTCTTGGTGGATGCATGCATTATTCAGATTGAGAGCAAGAAACTCTCTCAGGTGGTTTTCAGGTAAAAGAGAAAGTATCTGCTGGGAAGGTTACAAATAAAATTGAGATGTGCCTTTGCCTAGAGTGGAATCCCAGACTGATAACAAGGTTTCATGCAATTACCTTTCAGCAATCTTCAGCTGCCTTCCTCCCCTCACCACTTTCTTTCAGGTAGGAGGAAAAATGAAAATATAGGAAAATGAAAATATGGGAAGTTGTTCAAAGTCAGACCAGGAACAGGCAGGAGTTTTAGGCATGTCTCTAACACTGATTCACCCTACAGCTTCACGCTAATGCGTATCCTCTCTGCTTCAGTGGAACAGGTCTCCTAGGCGATGTCAAATTAGCCACACTTCTGATCCTGCACTCAAAACCAGACACTGCTACCATCACGTTATTACTATGCAAATCTACTCTTAAGAGGCAGCCTCAGCCTAGGGTCTTAACATCTAATTGCTTTAAAAATGGGCTAAACTTCACTTTCTTACACAGGCACGCAATTCAATGAGCAGCAAAACAAGTGGGCTTTAGACACCTCAGATAGCCTCCTTCCCCCATGTTTTTCTCACAGAGCTCCAAAGAAGCTATGTGGATATGTAATATTTAGGCCATTGTGTAATTTCACTCCTTCCTTTTGCCTGCAAATGCACTTGTCTCCCAAATTCACAAGAGAGATAATAAGTACAACAGCCAGCATTTTTGATGTAGTAATTCATGTGACTTGGCAAAGTCTTCCTCTTCTGAAAGCAGAGGATAACCAGCAAGATCTCTGACACTGCCTGCCTTCTGTCATTCCCACACCACAGTTTTTCAGCACTTCACTGCCCATTCAGGAACTGATCTTCACACTGCACAGAAGGAATAATGGACCTGTGAAAGTTCACCTAGGAAAGACGCAAGTTTTACTCTAGCAATGAAATAAAAGCAGATCAGAGCCTTGAACTGAAAGTTGTGATGGATAATGTGACAACAGGAAAGTCCTGGAAATCAAATGACCCTTCCCATTAATCTATAAATTCTTTTTGAAGTACAGTTTGTTCTCTTTGTCTGGAGAAAAGGTTTGAAAAATAGCTTGAGAAGAATGGGAGTAGCACAGAAGACTAAGCAAAGCTAGCATCATTAAAAAAGAAAGTTCTGTTAATCACTGCCTTCTGGTCTTAGGTGCCAAGAGAGAATATTTCCCAGGTCTACGTGGTTCCTCAAATACACCATTAATAAGGTTTTCTAATTCCAGTGCAGAATCCTATCACTTATAAAACCATTTAGATTTTTGTGGTGTAAAAGACAGATCATACTTACGTGATTTGCCACACAGATATGTTGAGCAGGAAAGAAATATATCACAAAGGCTCTTTGTTAAATTTAAAAGCCATGAGTTGAAGAATTTAGGAGCAACAAGAAGTCAGTGATGGGGGTATCTTACACACAAGCAATTTTACTCTTTTAGCATCTCAGAAGGCATGATGTTCTGTGCACCCAGATTCTTGTGCCACACCATCAGAACTGCATCCCTACTGAATTGCACTGGTGCACACAGTGCTTAACCCACTTACAGGTGGTGTCTTACTACCACCATGAGGCCTTAATTATTTCATTAGTCCATTTGAGCACCCTGCCCACTTTGGCCACTTTCATCTTGGAGGCAAGTTTATTCTCATGAAGTGCCTTGCAGAGCTCAGGCAGTCTCCCCTTGTTTGTAAAATCTGTGTCCCTCATGTGTGATCTTTAATTGAAAACATCTGCAGGGAACACCAGCAAGCACCAAGTACAGATCCACAGTAATGAAATGTGTCTGGAGTAGTGTTCACAAGCATGGGAATACCAGTAAAGATTTTCAATTCAACATTTAGCACAGGCACACCAAAATGAAACACTTTGCTCTAGGAACAATAAGTTGGGGTTCGTGTGTCTTTGCAAAAGAAAAAAGGCAGAAGAGAAGGAAAAGCTTCTAGTTACTGCAGGAACAGATAAAAGGATAATTCCTTTTCAAATTTTCATGACATCCATTTTCAAAGACTCGGCAGACAATATGGAGATTCAACATAGATTAGACTTAACATTTAAGGGGGTGACAGCACTACTGTCAATTAAGCTTACAGAAGATAAGTTCTGAGAGCATGGCTTCTGGCCTGAGTTTCTCCTGGTACCTTTGTCTGGATCTGTCTATGCTGAGAGTTCAGATAAAATTAGAAATCAAGATTAAAAAGCATGTTCATATAAAAAGTAAGTTCACTGTTATACAAACCAGTATCTTTAAAGAGAGAGCTTAGGTGAAAATGGTTTGAGTAAACGCAGATGTTGCCCACACAGATGTTTATGCATGAGCTAGCTGGATACAGTCTTCTTGCAAGAAGAAGCCTGGTACCGTTGTCATTAATTCCCTCCCAAACTATTTGGCTAAAATGGGTCAGACTAATCACAGACTAACTAGCTCGCAAGTGAACATCTGTCTGTTGGTGTCTAAATATAGAGAAACCCAGAACAGTGTGTTTGCCCAAAAGTCCAGTGAGGGTAGATTTACAACAGCACAAAATAGCACATTTGTATAAAAATATTTACTGTCCTACAGTCACAAATGTAAGTCAGCCCAAGGTATAATACAGCCTTTAACTCCAAAGCACTCATATGCTGCCTGTTGACACATCTTGATGCCCCTATTGCTATATCTTTGCAGATATAATTACCGTATTTGCTAGACCACAACAGTGCAGATATGATAGCAAGCTTAGGCTACCATCTTTTCACCGGTCTCATACAGCCCCCATGTTGTTTGCAGGGGAAAACAAGTATCTTTTTCTTCAACAGGTTCAGAGGGCATCTTGCACTCTGTTTTAGCTGGTAGAGCTGGCAGTGACTCATTTTGCATGAAAATACAAAAAGCAAGATAAACAGGAAGTCTTGTGATTCCTGTCTCTAAAATAAGGCTTTAAAAGCCATTAGAATGATCCTGTGTCTCTTAGCCACCACGGATCCTGGCCAGTTTCCAAAACAATGATTATCACCCTCATCTCTGGAAAACTATCCTGATTCTCAATGTGCAGTGTCAGCTGGCAGAAGGGGGCGAGAAAAAGGAAAGCAACTAAACACATCTTACAGAATTAATTACGAGTTTGGAACATAATTTGCACCTAAGAAGCAAATGAAGTATATGCTCATACATCATTGAGGAAAAAAACATTGATCCCTGAACAGAAATCATTTCCTGGAATCAGTACTTCCTAAATGTATGTCACACTGCCTATAGTTAGTAGCAATCACTCCCCCTCTAGATGGGGTGATACAAGTATGTGTGTGGGATACTAAATGGCCCTGGGGAGTTATCTGATGTGTCTAAAAAATCTTAGGTATGTTGCTGTTTATATAGATGAATATGTTTCATTCCTGTGAACCCTTTCTTTTCTTTCACTCATTTTTCACACACTTATTTTTTGAGACATGAAGATTTTCTTGAATGCGATTGTTCTCTGCAGAAGATTCCATCATGAGAAATATTTTGAAATAAAAGAAAATGGAAACGTTCATTTTGTGTGAATTTCAATTTTGCTTCCAAAGGTCATTCATTCATTTACAAATCCATTCTAACAGTCCAGCTAATTTCACTTTCTTTCCCAGTTATACCAAATCAAACTATTACTCAGAGTTAAATAAAATTACTTCATTTTGATTCTTCTTTTTTTTTTTTTTCCTAATGAATAAAAAAAAATCAAACCACTTCTGTCAGGAGCTGAGTGCCTTCCAAGTTAACACATCAGTTACCTTTTCTTCGGGTGCATCACTCCACTTCTTGATACCGCCTTTGGGTACTCACTACCACAAAGTGATCAGAGGCATTCACGAGAAATTATACCTTGCAACAGCCGGGGTTCTGTAACAGGGAGAGAGATGATGTGCCAGCACGAGAGGCAGCACACCTCGCTGGAGGCACAACGAGAATTTGGAAGCTTCCAGCTCTACCACTAACTCTGCAACTTTAGGTACAGCATGTACCAGTTTCCACATCAGTGAACTGGAATGGCTTTTATTTTACTTCCTTCTTAAAATACTTACCGATCTTACAATTCAAACTGCTAAGCAGCAGGGAAAAAAAAATACATAAACCTGCTAATAAAGGCAGTATTTTGTTATATACCATGCATTTTATTGTTTTTTCTTTAACTAGTTAAAAACTACATACAAATAGCACTGGCTCAGGACTTTGCAGACAATTAGTATGATCATTCCTAAAAAAAATAATGGTATAGATTCAAAATAAAAATACCACTAGTCTCAGAAGGTTATATAATATTGGAAAATTGGTAGTATGTTAAAGTTTAAGAACCTACAAAATGAATATTTCTGAGCTTGAAAGATGGTCAATACAGAAGTATCCTAGAGGTCAATATTGGGACCAAAGTTTTGTAACGCATAACTAAGCCCGTAAAAGAAGCAGACAGCAAGTTATTGAGAACTGATAAAGGTTAAGTTATTTCAGCTTATACCAGGCTGCAAAGGATTGTGAAATTCCCCACATGTACTTAAAGTCATTGGAGCTCAGGGCAGCATGGTGGTAGATTAAATTTATCTTGGATAAGCAGGGAATATTGTGCATTGACACAATACAAAAATCAAAGTCACTGATGGTCTCTAAGCCCAGCAGCTGCTCTAGTGGAGAAAGAAATGGAGGAGCCAGCACAAACAGATCAGAGCCAGATGATGAGCATAGTTAAAATTACTTGGGTTAGACGCAGCATGAGGAATGATACTCAAAGTAAAGGGGGGAAGGGGAGGGGAGGGGCAGAATTAGGGTCCTGGGATTCATGGGTAATGATGATTATTGATGCTGGAAGAGAACTTCTTGAAATATTTGTAGGAAGATTTATAGGAAATATTTAAAAATGTGAATGATTCAAAGAAAAATACTTTCTTCTTAATATGAACAGCTGAGAGGCAAAAAAAAAAGGAGAAATTGAGAAAAATATAAACCTAAGCAAACCCAGAACTTGCAGTGCAGGGAAGAACTGTGGAAATGCCACTGAAGTTAAGGCAATAATGTGATTTGTTTTAAAAAAGGGACTAGACAAGCTGTTAACCATTTGCTACCTTTGTAGTTAGGTATAAAGACAATTGAATCCTGCATTTCACAATGCCAGTTAAACCAACCAATGAACCATTCAATGAGGACCAGTATTTGGTAGGCAAAAAGCAGCTGGGGTACTTTCTGTGCGTTCTGATTTTATTCCCTCTCTCAAGCATTGTAAACTCTTGTTCTCAATTAGTTTGACCAATCAGTTATAGAAAATCCTAGCAAAACCCTTCCCTGCTTATTCTGTCTGTGCCTGTGGAAGTCTGAGAGGTCTCTAAGCCACAAATGGCCTCTGATGTCCAGCCTACATACTGCTTTCCACAGCAGCTGCCTGTCATCCTCTATTCAACTCTTTAGTTACCTCCTTCTAGATGGTTTAGCTCACTTTCTTTGATTCAGTTGGAGTGCTATTTTATTAGAGAGTTTGCTCACTGAAATTAAACGCACCCATCACAGAAAGTTATTCTTTAATATAAATAGGAAAAGCTAGAGTGAAAATGAAAAATTATTATGGCTTTTTGGTCTAAGAGGGCAAAAGATTGTCCTGCTAAAAAAATATGCTAAAATCTGTCAACATCAGGAATACACAGAATAATTTGCCTCACTGTTCCTTTCACCTTAGGATACCCACAGTTAAGTCATTCCTGTACTTGTGTGTAAGATGTAAAATAAACTCAGTATTTTGGACTCAAGGTTTCCTTTTTGGGAGAGCAAATAGACATAGAAACATAGAATCATGGAACATCCTGAGTTAGAAGGGATCCTCAAGGATCATCAACATCCCTGTCCTGGCCCTGCACAGGACAGCCCCAAGAGTCACCCCATGTGCCTGAGAGCATTGTCCAAATGCTTCTTGAACTCTGTCAGGCTGGTGCTGTGACCACTTCCCTGGGGAGCCCGTTCCAGTGCCCAGACACCCTCTGAGTGAAGAACCTTTTCCTAATATCCAACCTAAACCTCCTCTGACACAGCTCCATGACATTCCCTTGGGTCCTGTCACTGGTGACCACAGAGGAGAGATCAGTGTGTGCCTCAGGAAGTTGCAGACTGCAACGAAGTCTCCCCTCCCTCTCCCTTTCTCCAGGGTGAACAGACCAAGTGACCTCAGCAGCAACTCATACGGCTTCCCCTCAAGAGACCCGTCAACAACTTTGTGGCCCTTCTTTAGATGCTTTTTAAAAGCTTTCTTATATTGTTGTGCCCAAAAGTGCTCACAGTACTAGAGGTGAGAATGCACCTAACAGAGAAACCATAAACATAGGAGAGTTTAAGCTTCAGTATTTTTTCTGAATGGAGGTTGCTTGCTGAATCACAGACTTATGTTAAGCATTTAACCTACTGGCTGCCACTCTCTGTTATAAAGCAAATGCAGATGCATGCTGGTAGAAAAAGCTCCTTGAATCATCTCAGGAGAAGCTGCAATGACATTCCTTATTATGCTTCACAATAGGAGTTTCTCTTGACTCTCTTTGCTTTATTCCTCAAATCAGAGAGAGAAGGAGAAATAAAATACTTTTCCTCTGGTTGACTGAGTTTCAGAGAATGTCAGGTCTGGTCTCTCTTGCTTTCCTTAGGATTGCCCAGATGGCTCTTTTGAAATGGATGTGTCTAATTTTAGAGCAAGAAAGGGGAAAAGAAAGCTAGACAGGCTAAAGCAAGGTGATTTTCCCAGCAAATGTTGGTGTGTTAAGATTCTATGGCAACATTTATCTCTTGTCCTTTGCTTGACTCTTTCTTTAGTCTCTCTCTTTTTTTTCCCCCACAGATAAGCACATTTGTTAACTTTAATGAAGCACAGAGACTGAAGTACGGAGACGGCTCTGTGTTTTATTCATCTGGAATGCTCTTAAGAATGTAAACGACTAATTTGCTTCATTGGTCTTCTGTGGCCAACCCGATAAAAAGATGCATCAAAACCACCATAATATCATAATAAATGGGAGTAATGGGGCATGAATTTCAGGTTAGCGGCAGCTGCCCATGGAAGTGAAAGAATAAAATACATGCTGTTACTACAGCTGTGTGCACTTTGTTTGTGAACATGTGTCTCAAGTCTAAAACTAATCACTGTAGATTTGCTGTGTAACTTGGCTTTCTTCTGTTTAATACAACACAAAGTGGTATACACAAATAAAACAGTGAAGTATTTTTAAAGTAAAAAGCTGCATAATTAGAGCCAAAGAGCTGAAACTACAGCAGACAAAGGATACAGACTTCAAGTGAACTTGAATTTAAGATCTTTGACACTCTCAGCTTACAGCTAGAGTAGCTGGCAGCAGTGCTTTACAATTGCTTGCAAAATGTTTTATACAATTTATTGTTCAGTTTGTACAGTCCTTTGTAATAAAAAAATCAGCCTTCAAAAGAAGGGTATATTGTGTTGGATAGGAAAAAGCTTAAGAAAAAATGGGAGATTACACACTACAAGCAAGTAAAGGAGTTTTGCATTTGTCTGTCATGACTGTCATCCAAAGAATAAGATCTTCACAAACAAATCTCCCAAAGTCTTCTTAACGTCTAGTTCCAACACCCCTGCCATGGGCAGGGACACCTGCTACTAGCCCAGGTTGCTCAAAGCCCCATCCAACCCGGCCTTGAGTTATGAAAACAATAAATAAAACAGGGGCTTTATATCAAAAAATACTTAGACTGTGTCTGTTCCTATTGACCTGGCTCATTTGGGAGCTCGATGAAGATCAGCAGGCAAAGAAATGAGCTCAGGCAGTGTCTCGTTAGAGAGATGAGTTTGTGCTATTAATTAAAATAAAACTTAGTGCTACCTAAAGTTCCTCTGTTCCATCTTCAGTACCTTAGTAAATTAATTTTCTAAAGCCTTCTTCATTCAAACTAAGGTACATTATGATAGATGATCCTATTTCTCTATACTAGTTTGAAAGATAATTTACAAGAAGTCTGGTCGAGGCTACTGCTGGAACTGATTGAGTCTTATTGGCTCTGGCCTCACCAAGGTAAAGGGGCAGCTGAAGCCTGGGCTTAAGGACAAATTGACAACCACCGTGTCATCGCCTTCAAGAACATCATTATCCTCCATTCCCATGGAGATGGGTGCAAGGGTCCATGTTTTTCTTTAGGTAATGTAGGATTATTCAGTCAAGTGGGTCTTTGAAACCCTGATGATGCATATTTTAAAAAGTTTTTTACAAAGGTATACCTTGGCACCATTGAACTGCAGGATATTTTCCATATATTGCGTTGAATGAGAAGGGGTTTTTGCGTAAGAACAGGATGATATCAATGTACACTTTACTGTTAACAACCATTAATACTGGACATTGGACAGGTATACAAGCAAAGGTCCTGCTCTCCAGACTCTGATTTCAGAGGAAAACACCAACTCTGCTTCTACTGGTTTTGTTATTAGTGAATTCACTAAATGCTGTCTTTTTCTGGTTCTTTCTATATAAAGGATATACATCTTGGAATAAATATTTACATAGAAATATCATCTAGTTTTTCTTCTAGAGAGCTAGCCATTTTCAATAAACTGGAGCTGTGATGAGATTTGGGAGCATTAACATGCAAATATTACAGTGAGGCCCATTTGCAAGAATAGGCCTGAATTATGTGTTTGTAATTCAATGTCTTGAGATTTCTAATGTACTCTTGAGGATAATTGCAGCTGCAGTACAACTGATGTTATACTTACTGTTATACAGTAAGTATAGAATTTTTGTTTTCCATTTTTTGCCTGGTTTTCTCCTTCAGATTCTTTTTATTTCAGATGCTAACTATGACTGTCCCAGCGCTCCCCACTGTACACCTATTGCAAACCAAATTTTTTCTTTCCAGCTCTTACATTTATAAGGCACAGAAAATAACATGAAGAAAGCTTCCTGTTAGGGAATGTGGTGGCAAAATGCCAGCAGGTAGTTATTCTCATAGCAGGAGATAGTTAAGAAGACAAAAGCTAGCACAAAAGAGACTAAGACTCGAGTTGAGATCCAATAGCATTATGAAGAACGGAACCAGATCCAGATCCATATCCATATCTATATCCATATCCATCACATATCCAACCTGACAAAGGCTCTGGGTTCCACCAGCATACTAGTAAGTACTAAAACAAAAGATTCACAGGGTTCTCAGAAATCCTCAGTTACTATTTTCCTGTTTAGGGAGCAATACTCCAAGAAGCAGGATAGTATAGTTAGAGTAGTCTTTGGTTCCTGGGCTAATGACTGCTCTCACCTCTGCTCCATTCCACCTTCACAGCTTACAGCCATGAATTACTCCACCTGCACATGCCTCAAGGACATCTTGATGCCTGCACACTCAAGAGGTCCTCAGAGCTCACAACAACCCAGCTGCCAAAGAAACCTTTCAGAAAGTCCTGTCCCATTCTTCTTAGCAATATGCTATGACCAAGCTACAAGAAGGTATTCCTTTGCCAAAGTATTTTCTTCTTATTATAAATGTTATTTTTGCATTATTTTTCAGCTGATACCATATGTGTTTGAACATGGGAAACAAAAATCAAGGAAACAGCTTTGGAAGAACAAATTTTATTGCCACAGCTCAGACTTTTGACAATACACATTATTTGATAGCAGTTTTTCATCTCTTTGACTTTCTATGAGAATAGTTAGACTTATATATTTCTTTCAATTAGGGACAGCATTCCACTGCCATTTGTGCCAGTAAGATCCTCCAAAACTCAGTGGAACAGCACTGGCAAAACACCTTGGACTTAGGTGCTTTACTGTTATGAAGAAAAATCTGATGAAGGAGAGAATACAGAAAATAAATTTCACAAGGAATAAGCCTAACAGCACTGCAGTGTTGCACAACAGTGACTCTTGTCTTGTAGGTTATGGACTGGTGGCGGTCTGTGAGACACAGACATTGGAAAGTGGTCCATGAGATCATTGAAGAGAAAAAAAATCAACAAACAAAGGCACTCCCGCCCACAGTCACGTAAGTGAGCAACCAAAAGGGCAGGAAGTGAAAGGAATAAAAGAGCAAAACTTAGCTTAATTTGTACTTACTTGTAAATGAAAAGCATTGTGGCAACACTACAAAAGGTGGTGCAGGGATCTTCCTCAGACAGAGTAAGTGCCCATGGAATTTTTTTTTTTAAAGGTAAATGGCATTTTGATTAAAGAAAGTGGTATTATTATACAACATAATGAGAAGAATCAGCAGCAATGTTGTGATTATTACAGTTTAGGACAACAGTTTGTAACAGTGGTTGATGCGGAAAAAGTGTAAGGAAACATGGAAGGTGTATTAACAGAGCCAGGCTTCAACCTATTTGTGACAGGAAATTCTGCTTTAGACACAAGGGACAAGATTTGCTTCCAGCATTGTTCACACTGCTTCATTGAAACACATGGAATTACACTGATTTATCTGTAGAGGTCTTGCTTCTTTCTCTGGAAGACACTAATGTGCTTTGGTTTGCAAAAATACAAAATGTTTCCATTAAAAAAAATGCAGTTTTAGCCTCTTCTCTGTTATATCATATCAGTCAGTTTTCAATAAAATATTTTTCATAGGGAAATACTAATTCTTGTTTGCCAGCAAAGATCCATTCTGAAAAATTTTAAATTTTAAAACAGGTAGTGAAAACAAAGTAGTGAAAACAAAGTTGTCAACTTATGCAAGATTCTGTGAATTGTATAACTAGATATTCTTTTTTGTTTTAAAATTTCAATGAATTCATTGTGACAAAGAGGGGGAAAACCCAAGAGTTTGCTCTGATTTTTACTTCACAGACATATTTGTATTTATCATCACTTGGAACAGCAAAAAAAATGTAAAACATCTTGAAAATTGCCTTGAAACAGAGAAAATCCCTATAATCAAATGCCTCTGAGCTCAAAATATATCCACGGTCTCCCACATGGCAAGAATGGCATCTCCCACTCTTACACTGCCACATGAGGTTATTAGCCCTAGTGGTAATCATTGTATCAGGCCCTACCTTTTCTATCACTCTATTAAGTCAGCACCTTAAAGGTTAAGGAAGAAACTTTGTCAGGGACTTGTCAGAGGAGTTTTCTGAGAACTGTTAAGTTGCAGCATGCTATTTAAAGAAAACGTCTGCTCATCAGAGGATAATCTCAGAAATCTGTGGGTTTGCAAAGTGGCTGGTACCCAGCTCTCCCTTGGCTGAAAACAGCAGAGATTTACTTTCATATCTACCTCCCACGTACAGGAGCTTTTGCCTTGGTTTTTCTGCTCAGTTCCTCATGACAAGGCATTTCAGGCTCTGCATTTGAACTTTGTTGGAAGTTTCTTTATACATTTAAAATGAGGGGTGCTTAGCGAAGCACTAAGGCTTTCTGTAGAACCTAGACACAGGTATGTGTTGTCATATGTGATGAGGGGTTGCTCTGGAGGTTTGTGTTCACTATTTTCAGGTTCAGTTGTTAGTATTTTTCATTAATGCAGCCATGCCATCCCCACAGTCATTCTCATTGTATTTCTTTGAATATATCCTGGCTTTGTTAATTACCATTTCCAGCTAAGAGTTCCAGAAATGAACAGTTTTTCAGGATGTGGAAATAAAAAGGATTTAAGTGTCTAAGTCATTTTATAGCCCAATAAATAAATAGTAAGATAGATTACCGGTGATGTGTGAGCCAACACAGATCAACATGACTGTGATCACTGATTGGTGCCTGACACACCAAAACTTATCAATGTCCTCAAATAGATGTCCTTGTCTGGTTTGGGCAGCTCTTGGTGGGGTAAAAGAATGCAAAATGCACACTTATTATGTCTATTACTTGCTCAGAATTACTTTTTACAGAATCTCAGAATGGGTCAAGTTGGAAGAGACCACAGTGGGTCACCTGGTCCAACCTCGCTGCTCAGGTAGGGTCATCCTAGAGCACATGGCAGAGGATTGTGTCCAGGCAGTTCTTGAATATCTCCAGCGATGGAGACTCCACACCCTTTCTGGGCCTGTGCCAGGGTGTGGTCACCCACATAGTAAACAAGTTTTTCCTTGTGTTCAGACAGAACTTTCTGTGCATCAGTTTCTGCTCATTGCCTCCTGTCCTATTGCTCAGATCAAGCAGAGCCTGGAAACATCCTCTTGATATCTCCCACTCAGATACTGATAGACATTGATAAGGTCCCCTCTCAGTTGTGTCTTCTTGAGGCTGAACAGGCTCAGCTCCCTCAGCCTTTCCTCGTAAGAGAAATATTCCAGTCCCTTAACCACCTTTGTTACTCTCCACTGGACCCGCTCCAGGAGCTCCATGTCTGGGAGACCAGAACCAGACAGAGCACTCCAGATGTGCCTCACCAGGGCTGAGTAGGGGGGCAGGATCACCTCCCTCAACCTGCTGGCAATGCTCTTCCTAATGTGCCCCACTGGCCTTCTCGGCCACAAGGACACTGCTGGCTCATGGATGGCTTGTTGTCCACCAGGATCCCCAGGTCCTTCTCCACAGACCTGCTTTCTAGCAGGTCAGCCCCCAGACCAAATTGGTGTATGGTTACCCCCGATTAATTTTACTTTTGATATTTATTACAAATCTCTGCTCTTAGCAGCTGCCTGAAAATGGCCTCAGTGGCTCTGGAAGGGAAGGCACGAGCAGGCCCAAGCCTCCCTCCTGGCCTTTCCCCAGGGAAGTTTACCTTGTACTGCCAGGCACTGCTCAAGAGTGAGAGCAAAAACAACCCCAGTGCCCTGGGGCTGAGGTGAGTAATGAAGACTCCATCCCAGGAACACCTGTGCTGGCCCTGCCCACTACATCCCAGAATCCCTCCTTGGCTGGCCTAGGCCAGTCTCTGGGAGGTTGGGCTGGGTGAGGTCAGGCCTCCCTGAGCCTGGGCTGGGACATGAAATGCAGCATTGCATTGCATTGCAATGTTGCATTTCATGAATCTAATCATGAGAATACTTTTACTTATCTCTCTCTCTTTTTTAGCCAGACATAAATCGAGACTCAGATTCTACTGTTATTAATGCCAGATCTCTGCGCTTCTGGGTCACAAAGCATACAGATAGAGGTAGTTCACACGGGGCACATTTCCACTTTGCATAGGCACTGCCAGATCAGCCACACTATCAAGAGGACCTTGTCACCTGCAGATGGCTCCTATTTCAAATTGCCACCCAGTTTTCCAGCTGTCTGTTTTGGAAGCCGCGCTATTTCACTTGACATGTTTTGCACAGATCACCAGGGAGAGACAAAGGGGAACAGTGGCAACCTTGTTCCTGAGGCCAGGCAGGATGATCTGGAATCATCCTCCCACAGGTGGTTGTATGTCACAATTCTGTCACAATTTGCGTGTCAGCCTTTTTCTTTTGATTTCTACAAAAGGTAATCCTTGTAGGAAAAGCAACAGACATGTAGACTCAGGCTTGCTCAAGCCTTACAAAGCTGCATAGAAATTACCTGTATGAGGAATGAGCTTTCCTATTCACTGTGACCCACACTCAACAGGAAGCAGTACATATAAAGATACAAGACTGACCCATGCCTCTGTTTTCCCCTTCTTTCTCAGTGTAATCAGCAGCCACTAGCTTTTCCACACCAGGGAACAGCAGTTGTTGGGACAGTTCGCCTCTGGAACTGTCCCTCAACAAGAGAGCTTAATATTGCTATTTGCACCTTCTTAGCTGCTTGCATCCTGAGAAGAAAAACGATGAAGGATGTTAGTGGGAATTCTGATGAGACGGTACTTTGCAGTCACCTGTATCTCTGAGCAATGTTCAGGATCAGCTCTGCTGAGGATGAGGACAGCGTGACTTTTTGTTCTGTTTGTCTCAGGCTTCATCTGCGGTGACCCTGTCTTTGTTGATTGTAAATTATTTCTTATCTGCATGATGTCAGAGTGAGATTGGCAGCCCACAGGAAAAGCACTTCAAGCAATGGTTGTTTTCCTGCTTTATATTTTTCTCTCAGTAAGTTTGGCTAGATTCTCTGCCTCCTAAAGCAGCAGCAGACAGATCTGATCACTGAATTGAGGACAGATGAATAATAACTAATAACAAGCTCTGCAACACAGCAAGGAGCCTGAAAGCGGAAACGTCTACATCAGTGGAGCTGGAACGGAAAATTTTGTTAATGAAAAATTGGTTTAGAGTTTATGCTTGTCTGTACAAGCAGCTGGGCTTGCTGGAAGCAAGGGGATGCAGCTACTCTGCTAGTTAGACCTTTTCCTCTCTGCCCTTGTTTTAATTAACTGAAGACATTTTATACGAAAACCTTTTGACATCTCTCGAGATCATGCATAGGTATGGGCAGGAAGCTCATCCTGTGCTTTGTCTGGCTGGCAGTCACTCAAGGGCTGCTTTTTGCTGCAGTCAGCTGCAATGGGTGTCATGAATTCAGGCAGACTTTAGTTCTGATGACTGTATTCACAGGCAAAAGAAACTGAACAAAAATCAGAGGGCATTGAAATAAATCTGCTTCTTTCTGCCCCGCTTCTGCTTTCATAGTTTGTGAATTCATTGGAGTAAGTCAAGAGAGTATAAAATCCTTGAAGACAAAGAATGCAATATATACACCTATAAATATTTGCATGTTTGTATATAGGTAAATATATGCAGAACGTGTAAACAAACACCTGCATAATATGCAGAAATGTATGTGTACAAAGGGGATTTCTGCTGGCATCTACCCTCAAATATCTGTTCAACTCACATAGAATCATTAAGGTTGCCAAAGACCTCTAAGATCACTGAGTCAAAACGTTAACCCAGCACCACCATGTTCACCACTAAACTATATCACCTAGTGCCACATCCATGTCTTTTGGACATTTCCAGGGATGATGATTCCATTACTTCCCTGTGCAGCCTGTTCCAATGCCTGATCATCTTTTCAGTGAAGAAATATTTCCTAACATCCAACCTAACCCCACCTCCGGTGCAGCTTGAAGCCCTTTTTTCTCATCTTGCCACTTTTTACCTGTGAGAAGAGACCACATGTCCTCTGAAGGTCCTGACAGAGTTTCTGCGCTGTCAGTTCGATCCACCACAGTACGTGTCATCTTCAGTTTGTAGTAAATCTGACGGCTGCTTTTTACCTCAACAAAGTAAATGAACTGCTAGGTCCTCAGTGCAGTTCTTTTGCTCTTACTGTGCTTAGTTGCAAACTCTAATCAGAGTAATTGGCCCAACTGTTTCTAGAACACAGAATTGGCATGTACTAATTGTGTTCTCTTCAATTTTTAAGTATTTGTATTAACTCATAGACCCACAACAAAACTTAATAGAAAATAATAGTCCCAAATGAGATCTGTGTGGCTCCACTGAATTTAAATGGAACCAGCTTAAGGAAAAACTAGATTTTTATTATGATTATTACTCAGTCCTATTATTTTCTCTCAATAATATCATGCTGATTTTAAAACATATTCAATAGACTCTTATCTGGAATTCTAGTGAGTACAACAAAAGCACAAGAGGGATAGGGACTCCATTTTACAGCAAAATTAATCTCAGCAGTGCACATAAATCCACACAAAATTGCAGGCATACATTTATATTCTGCTGCCTTCTTTGGGACTTAAAGGGTACATCTGGATCCTTTGCCTACTCAGGTCCAGATAGACTAAGGCAGCACTGTCAGCAAGGGCAATGGCAATGACCTATGGAAACATCCTATTCCCCACGTGCAGCTGTGAGAACTTCTGGTTGCTATTGTAAACCAGAAGCAGCATAACTTCTATAAGAAGGATTCTGCCATGATATTTGGTTTACTCAGAAACTGCAGAGGAAAAATAGGGTCAGGTTGAATATTTAAATCCTTTAGTTTGATTTTTTTTCTTTTGAAATATGGCATTGCTAGAGAAGCTACCTGGTACTCATCCAATATACAGCGAAGAGCCTTAAGAGAAAAGTGAAATAGTAACATGACAGTCAAATTCCAGGAAAGTATTTGGGAACTCCATGTAAAAATTTCGATAAGCCTTATTTTATGCTATGTTTATGAAAGTGTGGAGTCAGACCTCACGAATGTGGGATGTGATAATTCTATTCTGATCTGTGTACCTATTCATGTGATACTGGCATTAAACGATTCTGAGTTACAAAGCACTATCCATTCACATTCTGAATTTGTCCAGCCCCATCTGTGTCACTGGCATGATTCATTACTTCTTCTGGACCAGAGCTTGGCAAAGGGATGTACCTAGTTTTCATGCAACAAATTCCATTTTCAAGCCATGGAGAACACCTTTGTAATAGCTGGGAGTATTCTTCCGTTGTCACAATTTTATCTAGGTAATGAAACAGTAGAGGAAATAGGCCATAGAAAGTCAGGTAGCTGTCTAGTGCAGTTCATAGGCAGTGTGACAAAACCACGGACAAGTTCTATCTCAGTCATGTTCCACAGGACAGTGGTTGCATGTGAGATAATCCGTAGTGAATGTAATTGCTTGGATGCCTGGCACAAGAAGAAAATATCCTCTTTTTCATTCTGGAGGTGTATACTGGTAGTGGAGTTATTAGGAGTGAAAACATCCAGAAGTTTAGGAGCTTGTAGCACAACTTTAATACTTTTTTAGGTTATCGATGAATAATGTTAAATCTGAGACTTTTGCAAGGGATTCACAAATTAAAAATGGGAGTGTGGGCTAAATGCATCAGATGAAGTATTCATAATATGTAATCCAAGTATCGGTATTATCAATATCAAGTATTCTCAGTTTCAGAAGAATGGTCATATGTGCTTTGGTTTGCCTTCATCTCTTTTTTTTTTCCTCTGTGCCTTTTCTTTTTCCATCACCTTGCTCTCATCACTAGATATGTAACACCTTTCAGCTCTGAACAAATAATAGTTATCCCCACACTACGCATCAACTACCTTTGGCCAACAGATTCATTTAACATTTCATGGTATCCATACTCTTAATTTGTGATTGCAAAGAAACTGAGACAGGATGCCTTTATAATCCTCTAGTGCAGTTTCTGCATGAAAGATTTTTTTTTTTTTTTTAACTGAAACATCTTCACTGGGAAAATAATCATCATATTTTATGGGACACTGATATATACAATCTCCAGATTCTTGGTGGGGCATTTAATACTCTATCTCACAGCGTTAAAAGAAATGACTGCGAAAACCCAGTTGACAGCTCCTTTGCGTTTAGATCACTATGAACCAGAGTCTCCCAGTTTTCAAACATGTCAGAAACAAACATGAATATCCGGTTATTCTGTGCATTGGGAAAGCACTGAAAAGATGGAAATCTGGGTCAGCAAGGCTTGTGCACATGGAAAAACAATCCCTTGAGCTTCAAATGTAAGCATGTATATCACTCCTAATATCTTAAAGTGATTTTTCTAATCATTGCCTTAATTATGAATATGAGAAGAACTAAATCTGACCCAAATCTTCCTCCTAACAGAGGAGTCTGTGGAAACTATAGAAGCAGTTCACTGCAAACAGATTTGGGAACAGTCTTCTATTATGTTTCAGCTTGCTCTCTAATGGTAACAAGTAGGCTTAAAGTTTAATGTCATTTTCAAAATGTGTTAGTGTGCACTGTTACAGCTGTGGCTGTAATTCAAGGTATTATTTGAAAACTTGTATTGTAGTCACTCCTCACCATATCCTGATACAATATGAAACTTAGCTGGAAAATATTTCTGAAGTTAAAAGATCATTTTCCTAAAATCAACCACTTGCAAATTTGCCTTCTAATTTTCAAGGACTTCTTCCCACAGTTAAATAGACATTTTTCAGTGCATCATGTACTTTGCCCTTCTCTCCACTCTCCACCCTCCCTCAGCACTCAAAAAAATTAAAAAATAAAGAAAGAATAGATGTTTGATTTTAAAAGTGTCCATCTGCAGCCAACAGAAAGAAAACTACTTTGATTTTTTGTGCACACTTATGACTCATGGTCCTGGTGTGCTCGGCGGGAGGGTTGTGGAGAAGGGAAAACTTTGTTCACAGCCTCTCACTGTTTTTTCCTTCACTCTTTATGCACTTGGGAGATTCCCTCCAGGCAACCAACCACTATGCTTCCTGTCCATGTATTTTTCAGGTGGGGATGGCTCCCCAAATAGCTCAAACTTTTTTTCTTTTACCTGTGGGAAATCTAGTAAACATTCTTTCAGATTTTCTATATTACAGTATTTTATCGCCTTGCACAAATAGAAAGAATTTGGATCAGAAATACAGAGATTATAGCAGTGACTGTAATTATTCTTTCTTTACTGTTACCCTGTTTTACCACTGACATAGGAGGTGTGGTGTGGATAATCATCATGTTCAAGCTGGGGGTCAGACCACTGGTGTTTGGAGAGCTTTAGAGCACCAGTCTTCACGATCCCAAAGTTAAATGCAGAGATTGACCATCCAGGACCCCAGCAATGCCCAGGATTTTGGTAGCATCCCAATTTGCAGAGTTCACATGCACATCTCTTGACCCATAATGAGGTCAATTCACACAGCCCAGTGAAATACAAGCTGACCTCACTACATTTGAGCTGTGACTCACTCATATGGGCTGCGTGTGCACTGTGGTCAAACGTAAGCCTCAGCAACCGGAAATCCCCATGAGAGCAGAACAGCCAGTTCTCTGAGATACTGGAATCCACATCTTGGGAAAGGCCAGGAACCCTCATTTGAAACATGGACTCATTACAGCAGGACCCTGACACGTGTGTTCCTGGCTGGGCTCCTTGGCAGCTCAGCAATGGCAGCAGACAGCTGGGCAGCATAACTGGCCCCAGGAGGAGGTTAATCCTCTCTGTTCAAACAGCTGGATGCATGGTACCAATGCCCTACTCAGAACAGAGAGGAAAAAGAGCAAAGGATTTAATCTGTTCTGACACAGCAGTGTCCTTTTATGCTCAGAAGGCAACTTGTTGATGAAGAGATGCTGCCAAATGATAACTTCTCACTCCCTTGATTTTACCAATAATTTATGAAGAATGTATGATTTTATGGCATTAAAGAACAGTACTCCAGTCTGAGGAAGGCACATTTTTTCCACAGAGTGCTGTCTGACCTCCTGGGCTAAATACAAGTAACTGAAGACACATCCAATACACCATGTGTGATTTTGGAGGTTTAGTACTTCTCCTACCTGTAATACATATAAAATAATGCCTGCATATACTAAGGGAAAGCAAATTCTCCCTCCAGGATAAATACTGTTGACTAAAGTATACCGCTTCTATCTCCTTTCCTCCAATACATGGTTGGAAATCTATACCGGTTCATTACAGATAAAAGTCACTTTCTTCTGAAGCATCACAGATGTGCAGCAGAGAGAAAGTACTGATCATGATAGACCCCTGGTGCCTAACATGGAACAAAACAAAAGATGGGCTTAATTATAAAAGCTTAGGAGCCAACAGATTCGGCATTTCTATTGAGATGTATTAATTCTCACTCAACCTTTCATTTTCTGTGACTGTAAAAGGGATTTTTGCTATCAATTCTCATAGCAACAGAACCAGGCTGCTGATGTCTTTTGACTTAGTTTCCCATTTAATAAAATGGAAAGGCCTGTACCTCTTTCATGGGCCTATAAACACACTAATGCTGGCCCTGCATGCTGAGATCTGTGTATTCGATTCCAGAGTGTTATTGAAACTGATTGATGCCGCTCATTACTGGGCTGTAGGCCAGAGCAGCTTTTAAGTCCCTTCCAGTGCAGCAAATTTTGGCTGTATAATAAACATAGCCAGGCCTCTACGCAGATCCATCATAAATACAACACATCTGTGATCACAAAAGCATAAGTTCATAGAGTGAAGCAGAAGGACCAGTGAGGTGGAGGGACTGGACCCTTGTTAGTACCCTGTCAGTAGCAGTGCACACATCCTTGTCCCATGTGAGGGCACAACTCTGCATTTCTTTCCTTGCTATCAGATTGCTGCTGCAATCTGTCCCCAAAACGTCTAAGCAGAAAGATGCCTGCATAACTGTGCATGGGGCTGCACACTCTCCCATGGGCTTATTGCAAAAGGACTTGAGGAGAGCGCAAGCACTCAGATTACATTGTAGTACAAATTCTCCATCTGTGCTTCAGCTAATGATAATTTCTTCTTTGTTGGGGTTATTTACATATTCAACTCAGTTGAAAGAAAAAAAAATAAACCAAAAATCCTTTCAAAATTTAAATACTCTTAAAATAAACAAGGACAAGACAAAACTCATATTCAAAGATATTGGCAGGAGATTCTTATGGGGTTAAAAACTGTGTTGGTTCACCCTGTCTCATTTTCCAAAACATTTTTATTACTGCATTACTTTTCCCAATTTATATATCTTCACTCTTGCATAATGTAGTTTAAAGAGTGGAATCTAGTTTATTTCAGCCCTAGGGCCCCACCCTGCCATGTTCCATTACATCAGGTTTTATAATCATCATATATTTATATTTCTCACCCTGATCTTACACAAACTGTTCTCTCTTCCTATTTACATTTTAATATACACTTCAACTTCTATGAGTCTATTTCAACTGGGCTTATGAAGGATTTCCAAATATTGCTGCTGTGCCATGGAAAATTCAGCGACACAGGTATGTAAGTGTGATAACCGTGACCTTGTTCCAGAGCTCGCAGAATACAGAAATCTGACCTTTGTGTATGTTGCCATGGAGGGGCTCTCTGATGCTGGAGCTTCAGCAGTTCTCAGCACAAGGAATAGCTGAGTTTTCCTACCCATTTGTGACATATAAAAAATGTGCCATCTGCTGAAAGGTTGTGCTCTGATTTAACATCCCTGAGGATTGCTTTTTCCATTCAAGCTATTCCTTCATCTGTCTCAGGGAACTATCTTGATCAGCCAGGCATAGTACCACAGAGTGGCTTGTATCCACGCTGCCAGCTTCTGGAGAAACTTAAGCTTGCTTTTGCCACCTATATATTCATGGGTACTCTATAGGTACCCTTGGGATAATGACTATTACATGTATGATTTATCAGTCTAAGGTGCCTGAAACATCATCACACATCGAATGTTTGGAGTTTTTATACCATGATGTCAAGCATGTGTGAGATGTAACATGGCATGAGAGCAGCATGGGAACTCGGGGATACAAGTCCTAGAGAGGTGATGCTCACAGGAAAGACTGTGTGTGCAGTATAAAGAGCCAAGTCTAGTGTGGAGGGGCCAAAACTGCTGTCCAGCTACAGATCACAAAGGTGATTAAGGGACTGGAGCACCTCTCCTGGGAGGAGAGGCTGAGAGAGATGGGACTGCTCTGCATAGAGAATAGGAGGATCAGGGGAGCAATGGGCACAAATTGAAACTCAGGAGGCCCCTTCTGAACATCAGAAAACACTCTCACTGTGAGGGTGATAAAGCACTGGCACAACTTGCCCAGAGAGGTGGTGGAGTCGCAGTCCTTAGAGATATTCAAGAGCCATCTGTACACAGTGCAAGGCAACCTGCATGAGGTGGCTCCACTTGAGCAGGGATGTTGTACAAGATGACCTCCAGAGGTCCTTTCCATCCTCAACCACTCTGTGATTCTGTGATTCTATGAAACTTTTAGTGGGATTGAATTACCTGAAAACACAAGAAATTGCCTTCTTACATGCAAAATAAATTAGCCTGCTAGACATCATAATAGAAATAATGATGTTTATCAAAGGCAAACCAATTTAAAAGTTTTCAGGAACAAAACTCAGGACAGAAGGCAGAAATTTTACACTAAAAATTGAATGTGACACAGAATATACAAGTTAGCAAGTTTTCAGTGGAATTCACAAGTCTGGCCAAAGCTCCTATTTTTCAGCTGTGGGCCCAGCATGCCTGGCTAAAATTAGGACTGATTTTTCTTCACCTCTGAAATAACATGGCATATGTCATTAAAGTAAAAATTGAAAGCCTTATTAAAGAAGAGTGATGACTACACACTTGCAGCAAAAATTTATTTTAAAATCATGGCATGAACTACTACCACCTTGATTTTGTAAGGAAAAATGGAACTCATTGATACAAAGTTGGTAATCAATTTAGTCTTTTGCAAGGGAAAGAAGGAACAGAATGAAGGAAAAGCACAACCACTTAGCATTGATCATGCTGGTAAAACTTTTCTCTGTGATGCTCCATACTTGTCAGCACTCTCTTTAAGCATAAAACATAAGAAGTACAATGCATTTTTTAAATGCTTAAACTACACTTTATTCTATCTTTCTGTGCAGATGCAAAGTTTGCTGGCAATTGCTACCCACAGCTTGAAGGATTCATGTCAAAAACCTCCTCCACATTTGGAGATATTTCAGATGCTTTTACTGAAATCAGCACATTTCCTTTCAAGCTGCTGTGGCCTTTAACTGAGATATCTCCTTTATGTAGTTTGGTTTTTTTAAGCTGACACAAAGGACAGAACCTCAGATCACTGCATGATAAACTTCCCAGTTTTTCCTGACATAGTTTTGTAGCCTTCACTTTCTCTCAGTATGTGCAGCAGTATATATCCATCTATCTATTCATCCATTCATTCATATCATTCTTTTAGCTATCCATCCACCCATTCAACAACACATCTACTATGTTCATCCATTTATTCATGTAAGAAGGCATTCATCATAAGAAACCAAAGTGCCTTCCCATGCCAAAAGTTCTGAGAGTATTTCCTCTCTTATATTGGCTGCCCTAGAAAGCTTGAATACCAGGCCAGTTTGACTGAGGTCTAAGGGTTAAAATTTCATGCATTAGGTAATACCAAACCAGATACTGTGCAGTGTGAGAATCAGCTTCAGGCTGATCTCTCTGTTTCCATTGGGAAACCTCAGTGATGTTAAGAGTTTTCCTAATATTGATTTCCTAAGTAAGGTGCCACAGGGCTAGTAGAGAGTTGTTGATGGCAAAAAGGATGGAAGCTAAGACCTAGGACACAGACCTAAGCAGCGTGCAGATCTGTGCTTGAAGACAGCTAGTTAGGATTCAAGGGCAATCACTGTTGGAAAGAGTGGTGCTGGTGATGGGCAGGTGGCTAACATCAAACGCGGAAATGTTGAGGAAAAGGAGCCTCTCTTGGTGAAGCGCTCTTTTAGAGCATGACGATCACCAGACCAGTACAGAGCTAACAGATCCTGACAAAGGACCTAAAGCAGTGCAGTGAACACTTGTGGATATAGTATTTGAACCTAAAAGCAGCTAAAATCTTGATGCTGCTCCAGAAGCACACTTCTGTGAATGTAATGAAGAATCATTTCCCCTAAATTGAATCAATCTGTTCTTAGATCAAATCTAAACAATATAATTCCCAGAACTACACTTTATCAATCTCTGTTGTACTGTCCATTGTCTACCTAGCAGGCTTTCCAGCCCTTCACTATCAATTTCTTTCAACACATTTAAAGCTATATACATATATTCATAAACCCCTCTTTTCAATCAAATGCGTGTGGTGAGAAGGAAGGTATTTAAAATGCAAAATAAAATGTGCTTCATATTTGCTGCAGAAGTTACATGAAATCCAAATTTAAATTTAAATTTCAGTCATAAATCATCCCTGTGATACAACACAGTGAACTATACCATCACAGCTGAATGCCCATACCTCTGGAAAGAACTTGAAATACAAATCCTAATCTGAAATCCAAATCTAGATGCAGGTGTGTAGCTTGCACATCTCATCTTCTTACTGCCCAAGGAGCAAGAATGGGTCAACTGATAAGAAGATAAACAAAGACAGTGCTCCAACATAAAAATTCCTTTCTCTTTCTGTATCTTTATGTATTTAGTATGCCCATCATTATCTTCTACTGCACTTTTCATAGCTAGTCTACCTATTGCTTCTCATGGGCATCAATCCAGAATCTCCTCTCAAGTCCCCATCTTTACAGCTGGTGCCTCTCCCTCAGATCCATCCCCTTACATGGACAGCCTTCACAACACCATAATTTCTGGGGTGAAAGATATTTACCCTGGCTGCTGTTCAAGAATGAAAGGTCACCAAAATATTCGGCTACATGTTTTTATTTCTTGAAGAAGCAGGAAAGCCTGTTAATGAAGATAATTGTCCAAGAGGGAAAAGGCATTTTCTGGACAGCAATGTTGATATGAATGTACAAGGGAAGAAATCAACAGTCAGTAAAAGCTGATGCTTGATCTTGCAATAGAATACAGTCACAAAAGGTGTTTACTCCATTGCCCGAGATTGTTATTCAAATGACCTTATCTGTAATTCTCCCCAGGTTTATGCTTATCAAAGGAGGAGCAGTATGCCAAGCTGACACTTACTGAGGCAATCTCACAAAATGTCTGCTGAGAAAACAGTCGTACATTCTTCCAAGGAAGGATTTTTTTGTAGTGGTTCCAATATTTCTCATTTCTCAGATGGGACAAATTTTTTGATAGCATAGCCTCTTTTGGAAGATTAGGGCTCATTTCCTCGTGTTTATAAATTTGTGTGCTCTGTAGTCAGAAAGGATCATTGTGCTCATTTAGTTTGAAAATTTCCACACAGAGGCCATGGCATTTTTGTTCCCAGAAACTGGACTAAAGGATGTTCAGAAGGAAAGTTTTACCTGAAAGACTCTTGGCAATGGCAAATCTGTCACCTCCTCCATTGAAATTTTTTCGATCTTTAATTAACCTTAGTGTTCAAAAATGTGTTTTATTTCAAGCTTGAATTTGTCTGACTTCCAACAAATTGGATTTCATTATATCTCTGTCTGCATGACTGCAAATCTTCTCATTATCATAGCTTTCCATGTCTAAAGACTTCAATAAAATAATCAGGTAATCCTTCAATCTTTTCTTTGATAACCTGAATAGATTAATTCTTGGCATTCATATGGGAAGAGTTTCTCCAGTCCTACTTTTTTTTTAGCTGCACTTTACATGTAAGTTGTGTAGCTAAACGTGATTTCAAAGGGGCTGGCAAACACTGGGTAATCTCTTCCTAGCAAGTAGTAAATTTAACACAGGGCACATGGAAAATTTCAAGTGTCCTGCTCAGTCATTCCTGGATGCTGGTGACCGCCTCCCGTTAGACTGCAAGTGCTCTATCAGAAGCTGTAGGTAGAAGCTGTGGTTGAGGAGAGAAGCCTCCAGCTGACAGATGTTAGTTGTGGTATGATTTGCTTGCCTAAACATGGGGGTGTGGTCCTGTTCCTGTTAGGAAACATCCCACATGGCCTCAGCTGCTCTTCTGAAAGGTTTGGGTTTCTTTCATGTCCTGTGTCATATCTCCCAGGGAGATCAATCCAGTTCCTTAGGACACTTAAAATGGCACCTCTTTATATATATATATATATATTTTTTTTTTTTTAAT
>VZTE01004276.1:1127434-1138315 GCA_013397775.1 Eulacestoma nigropectus
TTTTAATTATTGAATCTCACCCTCTGTGTCATTCAGGAGATTTATGAAATTTAGGAGCATCCTTAGAATGTTGCCATTATGCAGGTCCTATACCAGTGGTGAATTTTATCAGGAAGATATCCCGGAATAACCAATCAGGAGTAGAGTCCCACCTGTAAATTATCTTTCTAGTAAAGATTTGGCTTGCTGATAATCTGCATTTACTATTGCATTTTCATCTCTGCTGTTGAAAGAGTTCTAATCCACCTAAAGTGTGCCCTGTCTATTCCATAAATTTTATTTTGTTTCTTTCTAGGTGCTGTATTGTACTAAATCAAATTCCCAGGAGAAATCCAGCAAATTCATTTTATCTGCGGAGTTGTTGTAATTAACCAGACTTGTAATCTTGCCAGAAAAGATTAAAGGTTTATTTGACAAGGCCTACTTTCCACAAAACTTAGTTGCCCAATATTGTTTATATTTTTACTTTCTAATGTTTGATTAATGAAATCCCAGATTAATTGTTCCATCAAAGAATTAGCCTAAGTGGCCTGCTGTTCACTGGTTATTTCATTTTTCTCTTTTAACATATATAAATTATATAAATGGCAGCCCTCTAGCAATACAGATTGTAATTTAGATTTTTTCTTTTTTTCAAGAGATATTAGATATTAACATAAGCCGTTTACAAAACTCCATAGCTTATTTACTACTCTTGCAGAAATTAGCCTGTTGATTTTAGAATGTTTATTTCCAACACATACTGTTTAATACTGTCCTTTCCTGTGGAGGCTGAGCCTTATTGCCTATCTCTATTATTGCATAAGTCAGGTAAATTTCTCTGCCTCCATCTAAATCTTGCTAGGCAAGAGCAAAAATCAGCACTGAGATGATGCATGAAAATGATGGATGTAATTCTGAAGCTTCCCAGTGGCAGCCAGGGAGCATATTTGGGGTTTTCTCTACTGTCTTTTAAGTCATCACTGCTTGTGAAAACACTTTCACAAAAGTAACAATGTCATGAGCATGCACTGTGGGCCACCATGATGTGTTCTCTTATGCCTAAGGCATAGGACTAGGAATTTAAACTTTTGGATTCTGTTTGTATCTCTCTGACTGGCATGAAAAATTATTATTGCCTCAGATAATTGTAACTCCTTGTGCTCATTTCCTCTCTCATCTTTTTTTTCCGATTGTGCATTCACACTGTAAACTCTTTGGGGCAAAGGTTGTCTCATGTAGTCAGTAATACCTACTGAGCTCCTATTAAAATTATGGGTTTAATGTGGTACCTCCACACAAATAATTGATAATACCAATGACTGGTAGGACAGGCTGCTGATGGTATAACTCAGATGACCTCCCTTATATCCTTACAGCTTTCATCTCATCAGAGAGCTCTCGAAACACCACAGCCAGTTCATTACAGAGAACATGCATCTCAGCTGCTTGTTTGAAATTTTAATTAGAATGCAAAACAGATGTGAGCCTTGCTACCTGCTATTTATTGGCTCTGGGCAATGATTTCTGTCCTCCAACAGCAGCCTAAATACAAAGTGTTTTATAAAGCCCAACCACATCAGTAATTTATCATTTTATTTTTTTTCTTCCTCTGTCTCGTGCCATCTCATGTATAGCTTTTTTTTCTTTCCTTTTTTTCTGTGTATTTATGTCTAAAATATAGCTATAATAAATAAAAATGGGGCATACATGTTTATAGTTAACAACTCAAGCTACCACAAATCCTTCTTCCCCAACATCCCAGCTGTACTCTCCCCTCATCTCTATCCTGCCACTAAGTGCTGGAACCTGCACTTCACACAGGATATTTTTAAGGAGCCTCTGCACCCAAACACATGGCTCAGCAATGTCTTTATAAATAAAGGTCTGTGTAGGTAGCAAAACTGTTGCAGATATGTATATGTGTATAAGATGAGCATGAAGACCCAATTTGGAGATGACAGGAGAAATGCCATGCAGCCACCGACTGATTCCTCAGAACATGCTCAGTGGGCTGCAAATGGGACTTTAGACCTTATACCCTTTAATAGAAGTCGGACTCATCAAGTTAGGATGAACTCTTCAGGAGGTAGGACTAACCTCGTCTCTTGTCTTCAAATGCTTTTCTTCTCAGTCTTCTCTCTTCCATCCCTTTGGTTTCAGTGGTATTTGCTTCAACTCATTACTTTGGTGGACCCAGCAGGCCACAGGCAAAGGTGGCATTTTAAGTCTAGAGAATGTGAGCAGCACATTGGGAGGCTGAGTCTAAGAACTGATCTGTACAACCTTATTCATTTTCAAGGGCTACTGGCACCTGGGAGATCACTTGCATGATCCAAATATTCACCACCATTATGGCTGCACATTCTAGACCAGAAGAGAGACATCATTCTGCCCTCTTGTGCTGAGAATTGCTCTGATGTAAACCAGTCCCACTCTGTAAAAATATTTGTTCTGATAAATAAAACTGTCAGATTTTATATTCCTATAGCATCAAATTGGCCCAGTCCCTTCTGTGGGTGAATCAATACCCACAAAAATCAGTACCTGATTTTTAAAACCATTGATTACTGGGCCCAGTCCTGTTTAATATCCTGTTTAATATTGATGACCTGGAGGAGGAGACCAAATGTTCCCTCAGTATATTTGTGGCTGACACCAAATCAGGTGGAAGTGTTGTTCTGCTGGAATATAGGAGAGCTCTGCAGAAGGACCTGGATATGTGGGCCAGGACCAATGGTATGAGGTTCAACAAGGCCAAGTGCTGGTCCTGCACGGGAACCACATCTCCCCATGCTACAGTCTGGGGGAAGAGTGGTTGGAAAGCTGCCCACTGGAAGAGAAACTGGGGGTGCTGGTTGACAGTGGCTGAGCATGAGCCAGCATGTGCTCAGGTGGCCAAGAAGGCCATTGGCATCCTGGTTTGTATAAAAAGCAGAAGCAGGGCAGTGATTGTCCCCTTTTACTTGGCACTGGCGAGGCCACACCTCAAGTGCTATGTCAAATTCTGGGCCCCTCACTGCAAGAAGGACATTGAGATGCTGGAGCGTGTCCAGAGAAGGGCAATGGAGCTGGTGAAGGGTCTGGAGCACAAGTCCTGTGAGGAATGGCTGAGGGAGCTGGGGATGTTTAGTCCGGAGAAGAGGAGGCTCAGGGAAGACCTTGTCGCTCTCTACAACTGCCTGAAAGGAGGCTGCAGCCAGGTGGGGATTGACTTCTTCTCCCAGACTTCAAGGTGCACCAGGGGAGATTCAGGTTGGACATCAGGAGGAATTTCTTCACTGAAAGGGTTGTCAAGCATTGGGACTGACTGTCCTGTGAGGCAGTGGAGTCATCATCCCTGGAGGTGCTCAAGAAACAACTGGACATGGCACTTAGTACTGTGGTCTAGTTGACAAGGTGATGATCAGTCAAAGATTGGACTTGATCTCAGAGGCCTTTTCCAACCTAAATGGTTCTGTGATACCAACCTTATTGTTGTAACTTGCTCATGTGCCTCAATCTGAACGTGACCTATGTAATCCTACTCTCCTGTAAAAAGTCTGTCTAGAATGTTAACTTCTAGACATTGCAGCTCTAGCGGTGTGCATGCAATGTGAATGCAGATCAGTGATTTACAAGTGCCCAAGCTCATCAAATGCATTTTTGATAACAGAGTAATGTACCATATTTTCTTCTCAAAATCATTTAAAAAAATATATGAGTTACCAACAGAATCAAGGTAAAATTCAGAAGTCATAACTGTGGGAAAGAAAATAATCTTTGGTGTTCAACAAACAAGTTCTTAGAGAATTCCCAAAATAAAGGGCAAAAAATTACTAAAGAATAGACACTACATGGATGAATAAAGCACAAAAACAGTGGCATGTTGATAAGAATGGTTGAAACAGGAGTAGAAAGTAAAAGAAAGGTCTCACCGTTAAACAAAGTGCAAGACAATATTGATATGGAGAGCCCCAACTGACATTCAAGTTACAGGAAGAGCTTAGCAAAATTCCTGTGCTGGAAAAATTGAAGAATTCTAAAATGTAGGCTGGATGGAGCAAGATTGGGTATGTATTGAACAGGACAGGACAGGGCAGGCTGGAGCTAGAAGGAACATAAGACTATATCCTGGATTCAGAGCACACTTAGCCCAGACTTCTGTCTTCAACAGTGGGCACTAGTAGAAACCTAGGAAAAGCAAGAACAGGATAAGCAAGTATAATACTTTCTACTCTAATACTTGTCCATGGATTTCTTGTGCATTTTGTGTTTTGTCTATGTAGCAACACCAATGAATATCTCTGCCAAGCTCCTCTCCCATCTCTCATTGAGCCCATCTAAACTCCTTGTACCTGCAATATCGGTTGGTAAGGAGTCCCATCTGTTACATGGAGAAGCACTTACTCTTGATATTGTGCCAGCAGTATCCCCTGGCATGTCTTCAGAGTACACTTATCAAGAAAGAGGTGACTTGATCCTCCACAAAGATGCAGAAATTCCTGAGTGAATGCTGTAAGAGATGCAGGTTGATTGTGATGAGAGTACATGGCGTAAGTTGCAAACGTGCACCTTCATCTATGGAAGTAACAACACACAGCAGTAGCAACATTAACAATCGCAATAACTTCATGCTTTTAGGACTAACACACCTTTTTTTCTCACTCTTCTTTGACATTTGAAAAACTCAGCAAGCTATAAGGCCTGAAGCAAATTACCTTGTAATTGCACTGGGGCATCTCAGTCTGGTCTGTGATTATCACAACCAAAACTGGCTGTCAAAAAACTCAATTTCCTCTGCTCAGTGAAATGCACTGCTCCAATTCTGAGGGCAGTGATCTCAGCCAAGGGAAAGCTAATTGCTAGTAGCTGCCACCTGAGATAAGACACATTCTTCCACAAGTAACTCAGAATGTATCAAATGGGCAAAGAAAGAGCGATAACACAGTTAGCATAAAGTCATCAAAATCTTATGAATCCTGTGTATCAACAAAATACACAATTGGTTCTGTGCCCTACCTTAGGCAACAGAGTCTTAGACAAGTCAAACAGACTGTGTGGCCATAACACAGCAAAAATGACTGCTTCTCTTTTAACCCAAACTTCATAAATTTAGTTAGATGGCGAGCGAACGCAAACAGTTCTGGTAGTACCGGCACAGTCTGAAGAACAAGAAATCTTCAGTAAGCTCCTTGCAAATGGTCACAGTGGGCACTATGACCATATGAAGATGCCAATTTATTCCAGCTATGACAATATTGCCTAAAGAAGGACCATTTTGCAGCCATTAGTCTGTCTTCCAGTAAACTTCTTCCTTTTACCAGGGGTTTGGCATCATTTATTGAAAGTGAAACCACATATAGCAATTGCACTTCTCCCATCAAGAAATTCAAATATATTTTCACGTTGTATATTAACCAGTAGTAACAGAATATGATGACCATTTATGGATGAGGAAAAGGAGCAGATAAATAAATAAATAAATAATGAAGAAACCCCAGCCAAACTAAGTCTAGACTGATATGAAACCACATCTCGACAGTGATTCAAGCACAAGTAGTCAGACTCTGCTACTCAGCAGGATCTGTGAGTATCAGAGCATGATATCCACCGGCACAATGAGATTCAGATATCAGGAAAGCATGAGCTGCAAATGGCAATTTCTCACTGACTCCTTAAACAAAGTGTAATTCTTATCTCAGACTGTTCAAATTAGTCCTGCAATGAGAACATGTCCTTGAATAAAACACACCAAGGGATATTTTTAAATTTTTTTTTTTTTTTAAGCCTGGCATGGCAACCAGGACCATAAAACGATTATCACACTGCCCGAAGGTGGTGGATCAATGAAAACTATCAGTATATGGACAATAGAGGATAATGCTAATTACTCATAAAAGAGACTCAAAAGTCAGTCATGGGAGTATGAAAATGAAATTACATCACAAAAAGAAATTGCTATTCACAAGCGTAGCTGGCCAATAAGCAATTTTTCAGCTGGGGTTTAGGGATGGGTAGCCAGAACAGAAGACAAGTAGACTGGAGGAATGAATAGCTCTGCTGAACCAAGCACAGATATTGCTGCAGTCTGGGAAACTTTTTCCATTTAGGAGGACATCATAGTGACCCATACCAAACTGTTCCCGGAAGTCCCCATGCCATGGGCTTCAGATCATGGTTGATTTTCCAGCAATTTGATTAGAACAAATCTTGCAGGGTTCTGTATTACTTCATGTGTTACCATCAGGTTAATCCTATGTGTTTCCAGCTTGCTCTGTTGGCTTAATAAGCTCTCAGCCTTTTCCTTCAAGTAATCTCAACCACAAATGCAAGAGCACTCCAGGGTACCACCTTGAAGCGGTTACAAACTACTTGTTCATCTGTTTGTGTAGCAGCCTGAGCTGCTCTTAAATCCCACTGAGATGATTAAGCACTCAGCATGTCAGGACAACCAGTCTGTGTGCAGCACAGGCTCTGCATGCAGGACCAGAGCGTGCGGAATTGGGCACATGCCAAGGCCCTCTGGTGATCCTGTGGAACAGAAGAGTAACCAAGCCTCAGCTCTATTTGGTATACAAAAGAAAATCCTCAACAAACAAGCAAAAAGCCCTAAAAAACTGTAAACAAAATTAGTAGATACCTCTGAGTATGTTGGCTTCTAGTATTTCCTCACAGCTTTCTCAGGAATTAAGAAGGGTTATGAAACTTCTTAAGATTTGTAGAGCTGTTTGAGAACCTCAAACAAAATGTACTACACTAGCAAAGAGGACAAGTTATGCTTTTTGACCTGTACTACTGGAGCAAGCTGGAATAAGGCTGCTCCCAAGCATGAAGCTGTTCAGACATTAATACAGGACGAATATTCCAAAAATGTCACTCACAGACTCTGAGTCCTGTTCCACTCATATCACTGCCAGTGCAGAATAATTCAGATGACCTGACAAGAATGGAAGTGTAAGTCAAGAAAAATTTTCTCCCTGAAGAAGTCAAAGCACCAGCTGTGTCTTCAAACTTCCATAACCCTGATGATTTTACTGACTATAATTGGATGAAAAGAGAGTAATATTGACTTTGTGTTCACTAACAAAATCCTCTTTCCTCACTGCTCCTGACAAGTTGCAGATCCACCAGGAACTGTACAGGAGACATCATCTGTAGCAGCTTGGGACTTGGTGGCTTGCTTTTCTTGTCTTTATTAACCCAGTGCCACTCATTAAACCTACGATGCAAACAAATAAATTATTCCTATCACACCAATTATATACTCCATAATGAAGCCAGAGAGTGCAAAGCTGTCAGAAAGCCCTTTCATTGCAAAGACTCTGCAGCAGTTTTATTTCAGAGTTTTTTTCCTCTTAAATACAATTTCTTTATGGGAGTTCTCCATTCTGTGTTAGTTGTGACAACTGGCTACCTGATTGCTAAAGCAGAAGTTATTTTAATTTATATTGCTCCAGAGTTTCTAGTCCCTTCCTGTTGGGAATATCTGTGTCTATCCATATTTTTGCTTTCTTGACCTAGTCTTGCAAAACTGATGCATCTCAATAAACCTGTTTTCTGTGATGGCTTCACTGACTTCTGTATTTTTACATAAGGAATGTAATCTTATTCATGTGCTCAAGTCTTATAAAAAGAGTTACCTGAGTTACTCGTTGCTACAGTGTGCTGTATTCTTACATTGCTGCTCAGACAATAAGAAGGGATGAGGAGGGCATCCAGATATCAGTGTTGAACACTTTTGTGCTCTGGGTTTTTTTGTCTTTAGCACACTGTGGATACGTGAAGGTGATTGGAATTGCTGCCTGGTATTTGAGAAAGCTGTAGAATGGTGTGACTAACACCATGTCAGGAGCTAGGTAGGTAAGTGGGGGAGTGATAAGTAGATAGAAGGAGAGTTTGGTTTACTCCACATGTAGGGCATCTGCCTATATGAAGAGAGAGAAGAAAATATTCTGCATTCTCCAAATGATGCTAAACACTGCCTGTTTCACCCCCAGTGCAAGCAGGAAGACCAATAAGAACAATTTGCTTTACAAGACATAATCACATCTCTAAGAATCAGTGTCATCCAGCGTCTCTTTGGTAAGTGGTTCTTTGTATAACCCCTTACCGTGGAGGACAGACCACACATAAAGAGCACCTCACAGCTATTAAAGACATCTGATGTGTGCCTTCTTCAAAATGCTGTTCTCCTACTAAAAGGGGTATGAACTGAAGGCTTACTTAAGCTTGAGGTCCCTTCAAAATCTAGTTTTAAACTACAAACATTTGTAATTATTCAATTCTCACAGCTCCAACTGGATTTTCATAATACAGTTATTCTTATTTGTTGGCCTTTAAATTGATTAGAGGAGTGTTTGGTGCTCTCAGTATTTGGAAGCCAATTTCACTTCTTCAGAAAAGCAAGTGTTTTACTTTAGTAAGAGATACTTTGATTATCTAGCTAGACAATGACTCTAATTTTCTCCATATTTTCTGTCTTTTCTGACATTTCCATTAAATTTTATGGAATCATTCATTTAATGACATATTGCTTCCATTTTGTCTTTCCTCTTTCTACATCTGCCTCTCACTTTAGGACAAACTGTCCCATCACAGCAGAATCAAAAGACCTGCAGCTAACAAAACAAAAAAAACCCCAGACTTTGAATCTCAGTGATTCAGTAAGCTTTACAAGGCTCAAGATAAAGGACACAGGAATTTAAATCTCTGTTTTCAAGCAAAGCATTCAATTACTTTGTTCCCTTGCTTTGCTACTGATCCTAAATAACACTAAATCCTCACAATTACAGTTTTCTGAAAAACAAGGTGGAGGTTTTATTATTTCCTCCAGAAACAATGTGACTTTGCAAGATTGTGAGAAGACTGCTGGTCTGCCCTGGGCATAGCATAACTTAGGAAAAAAAAAACCCTTAGATGATTGCTTAGAATCTTATAATTTTGGTTGTTTTCCTCAACATCATATACTTTGGCAGTTGAGCTGGAAGGACTGACATAGCTTAAAACCGAATGCTAAAATGTACCATTTTTATTTCTCCAGCCCACTTGAAAATAGAATCATAGAATCTTGGACTGGTAAGGTTTGAAGGGGACCTTAAAAATCATTTTGTTCCAAACATCCTGCCATGGATTTATTCAGACCCCCATGGTTACTCTGATTCCCATCCAACCTAGCCTTGAACACCTTGAAAGATGTGGAGTCCACAACAAATAAATGAAATCCATTTATTTATTTATTTTTAAAATAAAATTAACTGTTGAAATGAGTAATGTTATAAAGCTATTATATATGCATAAATCGATAAAAATTTAATGGTCTTATTTTTAATGTACATTTTATACATTTGTTGGAGATCCTCAGCATCCATGTCCTTTTTCCACTGTTATCATAGAATCATAGAATGTTTTGAGTTGGAAGGGACCCAAAGATCATCATATCCCAACCCCGTGCCTTGGGCAGGGATACCTCCCATCAGACCAGGTTGCTCAGAGCCCCATCCAGCCTGACCTTGAACACTTCCAGGGATGGAGTATCCACAGCCCCTCTGAGCAACCTGGTCCAGTGCTTCACCACCCCTGAGTAAAGTACCATCCCTCTGATCATCTTTGTGGCCCTACTTTGGACTTGCTCCAGAGTTATATGCCATGGCCAATGCTAAGCATCAGGGAAGAGAGTCTTCTATACTGAAACCCATGTTACCAATCCTGAATTAACTTGCAGAGCTTGCAGGGAATAGCATGTTATTTATGAATTACCACACTCAAAATATATCTCAAATCTACTGTGCCACATGACATTTCGTTCTTTGTTCCTGAATGTCTTTGATGTAAAACTCAATTTGGAAGTATTTTACTTGATGGTTATATTGACCTTCTAGGCCATCACTGTCTCAGGCATTTGCTGAAAAGGAGAGCATGACTGCTGCCCAACTGATCCAACCTCCTCCCTTCACCCAGTGAGATAGAAAATCACACAAAGCAGTGGATTCGAGTGAAATCCAAATCTGCAAATGAAAAACAAAGGTCAGTGAAGCTCTTCCCCACTCTGATCACCACAAGGCTGAACGTTGCTAACTGAGGCACAAGAGAAAAGGTGACAATAACACCCAGCACTGGCAGTGGGGGTAGAGATGAAGCTGAGTCTGCTGGTTTTGGAGCTGCTGAAGATTAACATGGTCATGTAACCACTGCTTTTGCTTCCCTCAACTGCTGCTTATCTCAAGTTCATCTAGGGTACTAAAACAGCCCCTTGTGAGGTTAGTTTTATTTCCACCTGCTGGGAAGGATGTATAAATCTTGGAGTGAAGCCTCTGTCATGCTCTGAGTTCACAAGGGTATGATATTAATTTACAGTCCTTATAGACATACAACTGATAGTTTTGACTTATGTTTGTGGCATACAATGTTAATGTTAAAATGAAAAATATTAGCTCAAACTGAAAATTGAAAGCATGCTTTTTAGTTTGTTGAAACAAAACAGGCTGTCATTTACAAAGGAAAATAGTTCACTTCTGGAAAGGACAAAGGGAAATGCTCTCTTTAGTTTTTGAATGGACTCTTTCTCTTTAATTATTCTTTTAATGAAGCTTGAATCTTCCAGCTATTGCCACATACATATGTAGCTTCAGCCTCAACAAATCAATTTTCTCAAGTTCCTATTTATAAAAAAAAAGTCTGAAAATGTGTCTAGTTTTTTCTATCTACCTCTTAATCTACGAAACTAATATCTCATCCCTTTGTCTGACACAGCAGCAGGTAAGAGCTGGGATATTAAATACCCCATGCTGCTCAACACTGCTTGGTCCCAGAAAATTGCTGTTACCTCGATGGCAGCTTTTGTCCAGCCCTCTCCAAGCTGCTCAGGGGAAGCTTAATTCAGGTTTACAGTAACTCTGTAAGGTAAGTGAATACTATTGTCAT
>VZTE01004276.1:1142509-1231655 GCA_013397775.1 Eulacestoma nigropectus
CCTGGAGCACCTCCTCCCCCTCCTTCTTCACTGACCTCGGTGTCGCCGTGTTGTTTTCCCTCACATGTTCTCACCTCCTCCTCTTCTCTGACTAGAAGCAAAACCCTGTGGCTTTGTTTTGATTTTCTTCTTAAATATGTCATCACAGAGGGGTTACCAGCCTCTCTCATTGCCCAGTTTTGGCCAGTAGCATGTCCATCTTCAGAGCTATCAGAGATTGGTTCTGCTGGACATGGTGGAAGTTTCCAGGAGCTTCTCACAGGAGCCATCTCTGTGGCCCCCCTGCTACCAAAAGCCAAACTAGGCTGTGCAAAACCAATACAAACCCCATGACAGAAGAGTTTTTATAAATACTTCCAAGTTGTATTTATCATGTTAAATATGCTAATTAAAAAAAAAAAAGGCGGGGACACAACAATGCAACAAAAACGGTATTAAAAGAAATGTCTCAAATATACATATATTTTAATGTCTCTGGAATTATTGATTCTGCTTTTCTTCAAAGTTTAACCTTCATAATGAGTCTTCATCTCTGCTTCCTTTCTCCCTGTTCTCTTTTCTGACATACTTTTTCTATTCCCAGTCTCCAGTGTGAGAACCAGAAATGTGATTATCACTTCATCAGTCTGAAGGGGTAAAAAGGTAAAATAACAGCAGCATTTCTAAGAAAATAAATAGCCCATAATATATTCCAATCAGTTTGCTTAGTTACTTTCGACCACCTCAATACACAGGTCTAGTGGTATTTCCATTCTCTTTCTTGCCTGGCCCCATGCCTGTCTCACCTTCCCTTTGATGTTTTGAACTTTCTTACCTTGCCTCACATACATTGCAGCCTTTTTGTTTGACTTCTGCAGGAGATTCCGCATCAGGCATAATCTCCCTGCAAATGACAAGTGGCACAAGGAAAGATGGCAGCCATAATGATATAAGATTTTTAATACAAAACCCTTCGGAACCTTGTTTCCCAGGTTTCCAAGTTTGGCAAGGTTGAAAAAAATTAATTGGCTCAGATACTTGTTACAGAATCCTCTAACCTGACAGTTGCTTTGGAATTCCATCCAAATCCATTCAAATTCCATCCATCTGAAAATGGATTCCATTCCATCAGAAGCCAAAGAAATATATTTTTGTGAAGAAAAAGATGTAACTAACAGATACAGGTGATAAAATTTAACTGAAAATTTTATAAGTTGAAAGTGTTTCTATATAAATAGAAGTATTTCTCAATCCATATTTGATGGAAACTACTGGGTTGTTTCACCTGAACCACATAATCTAACACCTGCAATTTTACCTTGCCAAATTCATCTTTGTAATTATAATAATATGCAAAACAAAAATATTTGCCCAGTATAATAGAAAAATCAACATTTTTTGAATAGGGAAATGTATTTTTTGATTGACTATTAAAAATACATTACAGACAAGATTTTACATTTAAAAACAGTGTTAATAGCAAAAATTTAACTATATGCTGGTTCTCCTCAGGAGAGCACACCCTGGCCTATTCAGGGTCCTGCTGGGAGGAATACCATGGAGACTGTCCTAGAGAGAAGAGAGGTCCAGGAGAGCTGGATGATCTTCGAGGATCAGCTCCTCCAAGCTCAAGAATGGTCCATCCTGATGAGCAGCAAATGGAGCAGAGGTGGCTGGAGACCTCCATGGATGAGCAAGCAGCTCCTGACTAAACTAAAACATAAAAGGGAAAGGTACAGAAGGTGGAAGCAGAGTCAGATGCCCTGACAGGAGTCATGGCTCTGTCAGAACATGCAGGGTTGGATGAGATCAGGAAAGCCAAAGCACAGCTAGAATTTAATCTGATGAGGGACATGAAGGACAAGAGCTTCTAAAAGGATATCATCTATGCCTGTGAGCATAAGAAAGCTAACATAACTTCCCTTTGGGAGGATGAGTTAGTGTCAAGAGAAATAGAAACACACAACATTCTCAATGATAAAATGGAAAGAGACAACTTGAATGTTATCAAAATTAAAGCTTAAATAACATCATCCAAATATTTCTGAAACAAAATATTTTATAATTTGCTTTTAATCTGAACTCTAGAGTAGAAACATTTAATATCAGTGCGAGAAGACAGAATTTCAAAATTTAATAATTTCCCAAGAAATAACTGTTCAGTGTTTGAACACTTTTTTTTTTTATTTTGACTACAGTGTGAACTTTCTATGTGGATCACATTTTACACTTTAATTATTTTAGCCAAGAATTATTCTAAAACACAAAATATGTTGGTAATTTCTCATAAACTTTCAGAAAAAGTTCCATTCCTACCCCTTGATTTGGAATAAAACTTTAAAATTCACAGTTTTGAATTACTACAGAATGGGATTTTTGTCACACCCAAGAAAATTTGTCTGGCTCTGGATAAATAATACACCTTTGAAAAAGTTAAATTTTATCATTTCCTAGTTGTTGAAGAGACTGATTTAGCAGTCTGTCATTTTGGAAAGTCTTTTGTCTTTTTTTTTTTCTCTTCAATGTAGTTATTTTAAAGACTCTGTAAATGCAACCAGAAATTGCAACATTTTCGAAAAATGTTCTAAATCACCTTAAAATTAAGGCCTCGGTACTGATAATAACTCAAAGAGAATCATAAATTAAAGTTCAAGTGTTGATCTTCCTGGCTACAAGGCAAGCAAAGCTTGTACAGTTACAGAACTGGCTTCTGAGCAGTTCCATGTGCAAATGTGTTTACAGGTGCACACATAAAGAATGTCACCTTAAAGTAAGGTATCACCCTCCCTCTCTCTCTTCCTTGAAGCTGGTTTAGTTTGTGGAAGAGGTTTAAAGCTTATAGGTTCAAGTCTGGTGCAGTAAGCACTCACAGCTTTTTTTCAGCTGCATGCACACCCAAATGTGCATTTTGCCTCAGGTGCACTAACACCGTCATCATTCCCATCTCTTGAAGAGCAGGAAATAATTTACTGAGTGAAAGAGATTCTCCACAATCAAAAGGAAGATACAAAGATAATATCAGAAACCGTGTTCACCCATTAGAGACCAAAATATGAAACAAAAAGCAACCAATTGTAAAATAACCACTTAGAAAGCAACAAAACATTTTTCATCTGTAGCACTGAATGTGTTTTATGAGCAAAGTCACTATCTTTATACCCATTTAAAAGTAGCTAAACAGAAAGGCATGTGGAGGTGAAATGGAGAAGGCCACAGCTGACATGAAAAACAGGAAAGAAAACTCAGGTGAAATCGCTGGCTAATGCTGTCTTTTTGAAGTGGAAATGTAAGGGTGTCAACTGGGCATCCCCGCCATCAACAGCAGAAGGCTCCCAGGCACAATGTGATGCAAGGAACATACTTTGGAAAGAGCATCTGGGATTGGACAAGGATTAGAAAGTGCAGCCCACATAAATCACAATAATCTCCAGGAGCATATTTTTGAATTTTTCAGAAACTCAGTAACAGCCATCAGTTTGACAGTGCTTTGGGGATGCAATGGAGCAGGTCAGACTAATGTCTGCTGAGGATACAACTGGCCTGTGGAATTTCAGCATAAAATCAGTGAGGTTGCTTGAGTAAAGAGCTTCTCAGTCAAGGGTGAAATAAGAACTTTCTTATCTCTGTGAAGAAAGTTTAGTAAATGTAAATAACATTTGTGTTAGCTTTTTCCATGCAATAAACTGCAAATCAGCTCAAGAATGCTAGTATTTGTATGCATATGTACAGGCACAGTAGCGTTTGCACACAAAATTTTAATAGGAGACTAAGATTGTCACTTTAGCCAGTTTCTTAATGGATCTTCATAGCGTTAATCATAAAAGTAGTAGTGTTTCATTTCTGTTGACAGTGTGCTTTAAAAAGTGTAAGAAAGCATCCCTATCTTAAAAGGACAGAAACCCAAGACGTATTAGAAGTTCCATACTCAAGGGATGTTTTGCCCTTTTACCCCTCATCTTACTCCACTATTTTTAGATGCTTCTGTCCTAGTCCTCATCAAAAGAGCAGCAGAACAGTTTTCATAGGCAAAACCTGAAGTTCTAGCTTCTAACCAGTACTAGATTTATTTCACTTAAAATTGCACTGGCTTTATTCATCAAGAGCTTGGTTTCTCACTCAGTGTTTGGACAAGCATCTCAACCATACACTCACTTTAAAAATCCCCAGTGCTGCAGCTTGGCAGTCTGATAAGCCCCCAATCTATTACTGCAGACATCTATCTCTGAGAGCCATCTTGCTCCTAACTATGACCTCATCTTCCACTGGGTAAAAGCAAAAAACCCCTTTGTAATTTGTCCTTTGTTCCTTTTTCTTTCATTAGAATTTCTGTGTCTGACCTGCAATTAAATCATCTTCATTTCCAAAGCCACATAGCAGGGATGAAATTTCTAACAGCTTTTATAAACTGAAACCAGTCAGTGATTAGCATACCTTTATCTGAACCAACCACCATGTGTGCCAATTTTTCTTTTAAACCTAGCAGTGATGAGGAGGATGACTCTTAGAAATAAGCAGGATAAAGAAGCACAGGCTCTCCATGATTCACTGTGGGACTCTAATCTTTTTGTTATGAGCTATGTTAGATTACAGTATCAGTATGCCATTGACTGTATCTACAAATTATTTTTAACTTCACCTATCTGCCTAATTAGATAGTCACTGCTCACAGAAATATCTGTCTCATTTTCAGTGGTGCTTTTTATTTACAATGCCCTGGGAAGGTAGCAAACCTTTGGCAACAAATCGGTCTCTTGAAGAGGAGTAGAAGTTGACAAAGTAAAGTCATCCAAGGCCATAAAATGAAATCTATTGCCAAGTCAGAGTTGAACCCAAATGACCTGGATTTATTAAAGTCTTCTGTGGATTGATCAAGTAATTGATGTTTTCCATTTAAATCTGGTTACCTATACAGCACACACACTGCACTAAATACGTGAGTTTTCAGTGGAACAACATGTTTTCTATGTATGTGAGTTAGGCGGGATTTAAGACTAGAAACCAGCTCCAAGATAATGATTGTTTTTTTTTTTTTTTAAAGTAAAAGTAATGTATTCCACATTTTCATTTTTCAGGCTTAAAAGCAAATTTGAGTAGTTCTGATGACGACCACATAGGGGACAGTTTGAGTTGCCAAATGAATTTTGACAGAGTTGCTTTTGTGAGGCAGCCAACAGAGAGGAGGTAGAATCTGATTTAATTTCCATTTAAATAAATACCTAGTGACCAGAGGTAAAAAAAGAGAACTAGAAAAAGAAAAGGTGATTTATGATAAAAAATATTACCGAAAGCCATGACCCTCCCAAAACCTTCAAATGCAGTAGTCCAGGATAAGTTCCTTTCCAGGAAACAACTGTTCATTTGACAGAGCATCAGTACTCAGCTTTAACAGATTTAATTTACAGTGAAGATGGCAACATCCAGGTCTGGCCTCATGAAGGAGGGACCAGAAAGACTAAGAACACATTATGAATAAAAACCTCCATGCATGCCCATAAACAATCTTGGACTGATGCACTATAAAATCAGAATAATCCCAAACATAGGAGCTGACAAAGAAACAGAGAAAAAAAAATGTAATGGACTGTCAAAGAACAGAAGAAACAAATAAAGAGAATTCAGCAGATGTGATTTGACATTAGGAAGAATAAACTGAGATTGACACACTTATGAAACACTCAGACTTCACAATGAAAAGGACATCATGTGAATATAGACAGATTTTTGAATAAGCAACAAATCGTGGAAACAGTGATGGAATACAGCTACTGAACCTGTAAGCTAGGCCACATCTTCAATCAGTAACTTTGTTAAATTCTTTATTCTGTTTAGAAGAATTTGCACCTTGACTATATCCCAAACTGGATATGCAGCCATTTCCTTCTCGTGACAATAATGGTGCTGACATTCTTGCCACCTTAAATAATTTGTAGTTCTCTAACCATAGGTTTGTGAAAATTTTGCACATGCAAACTAGACTTAGCCCTCAAACCCCTAAGGCTTTAGACAACTGTGACTTGTCATTTCTCCATACATGTTAGAGTTTCTTTTGTTTTTTTCTTTCTGAAGTACTGTAGAAAATAATTTTGTGATTTCTACTTCAAAGGTCTTGTTAAAAGTCTGCATTGATCTTTTCAGAGAAAGAGCATGAGTAAACAAGCATATATAGAACAGAAAAGTCAATAGAAATCACTCCTTAACTCTTCTTGGAGACGTGCAATCTGTTTTTGACATACTTGTGAGAACATTTAACTTTTTCTTCTTTCAGAAATTGTCATCATAGCAAAATACTTTTGGCTTTCATAAAACTCCCAATGTCTTAATCTCTCAGATGAGTGACTCATAGCCACATCCTGCAGCAAGGAGAACAGTACCATTCCTCTCCTACAGTTCTAGAACCGTTAACTACCACCACTAGTTTCATTCCAGAGCAGATGAATGCAGTTCTGAATGGGTCTGTCCCTTCTGGGATGGTACAGGAAGATGGAGAAGGAAAGTCCATTAAGTGCTCCTTCCTAAGAATTTCTGTTTGCCTGAAAGCCCTTGGATCCCCACTGACTGAAACTTTTGCACAGATTTTCAAAGCCTGGAGGAGAAAAAAGAAGAAAAATCCTTAATTATTAGCTTTGCAAAATGACAGGGATCTTTAATTTTAATTGTTTTGCATCATTTTGGCTAATTTTTTTGTTTCAAAATGCTTTTCAGAATTACATGTTATATATTTAAGTAGGAATTTTGAGGAAGGCTAAGAATAAGAGAGGTTTAAAGCTGTGAAGCTGATGAGGGAGAAGCCTGACTACTGTGCAAACACTGGCCAGCAGAATGAGTTAATGTACACAGTGATCCTGATAACATTGCAATAATCTTCATATCAAGATGTAATCCAATATTTAATCTTTTACTGAAGGCAGTTTGTTCTGCTTAACTATCAACAGCTCAGAGCTGAGGTAAAGTTATCCACAGGGATTTGAACGGGAAATTCTCTCCCTGTAGCAAACAGTTATCAGAGCTTGGTTTTTGGTTTGCATTAGCTGTTCTTTCCTCATCTTTCTCCAGCTTCAGCATTTTGTTATAAGGTGCCATTTTCCCCTCCTGGACACTTGATTTTAGTAAGAACTGGGATGTTTGTGTGCTTCTTCAAGCAAGATCCCAGTGCTCAGAGTACTGGGACACTGCATGAGCAAACCTTGTATCAGCCTCCCACTGGTCACCCACAGTTCAGCTGGGAGATACACAGAGATTTTCCAACCACTGTCACGGACCTGCAATTCACAGAATCTTTCTTATTATCCTTTGGTTTTTTACTTTCTTCTCCCAGGAGTAAAATGTACCCCCAGCACATGCGAATTGCTTACTCTCCAATCTCCAATGGGTTTTTTTCAATCAGGTGGCTTTAACATGAACTAGAGAAGCTATTACATATTGACTTCAGTCAAGCAGCAGTGATTTTAATTAGCCTTCATCCCATGTTAGACTGTGTTAGGAGGTCAGAGAGAGGAAATCCAGCTCATTCTCGCCTTGTTCTTGTGTGTCACACATTTATGACAGCAGCAAACAGGGTGTGTGGTGAAGAGAAAGTCCTCTGACAAGCAGATACATTCCCTGCTCAAGACAAAGTGAACTGTATCTCTTTGCAAAACATTATCAGTGCATGTAATTGTAGAAATACATATATTTTCTATTTACTAGAGTTTGTAATGTCTGGCATTAAAAAAGCAGGTGGAGCTCTGCCCCTGTAATTAATTTGTTTAAACTGGCAGCTTTATGGCTGCCAAAGAAAACTCTGCCTCTTAATCAATTCACTAAGAAACAATTGTTTACAGGTAAGTAGGATAGTCTGGGATATGGATGCTGGGTTTAACTGTTCACTCTATCACAAATTTCCTTGTGCATCACTGGTCAAATCACTGAGACTTTGTGTGTCTTGGGTCAGTAAAACAAGGATAAATAAAAGTTCTTTACTTCTGGGATGGGTAGTGAGAAAAAAAAATGAGGTTTCTTGAGGTGCACAGACGTACCTAGTGTGCATTTCTCTCAAAGAAGTTAAACCAATTTTTTTTTGGTTTTTTTTTTTTGAAGAATCACTTATGAGTATTTCCAGCTTTTCCTCTTCTGCTGACAGCAATAGCAAAAATACAAGTGACTAAATGCTCCAGCATCCTCCCCTTCGTCCTTCAGGCTCTTTCCTGTCAGTTCATGACTGATATGTGTATGAATATTCAGAGCTTTTTAAGCATGGCAGGAGGAATAGTCACTTCTGTTGCTTGTGCAACCCAAAAAGCTTTCATGGAAAAAAAATGAACTGAGCTGTCTACTCAGCTTCTCACTAGACCCAGCACCTCTGCAGGAGCAACAGTGCTTCTAAGACCAAAAAGTTAGAGAACACCTAAGAGCCACCTGCATAGTCTTTCACCATTGTGGAAATCCAGCTCTCTGTCAGAGCTGCTATGCCTCTTCAACATCAAGCTTCCTGAAGTCCCAAATAGCCAAAATCCTCACATTTTGTCCAAAACAAAGGAAGAGGATTTGGCTGGGAGCATTCAGCTACGCAGCTGTTACATAGCAAGCACATTTGGCTCTGTTGTTCCTCTTTAGTTAATCTTTTTATTTCCTGGGTTGAGTACCAATGATGTCTGTTTGGAAAAGACAACTATTCCTTGAATCTTTTCCGTCTCCAGAGGTCAAAAAAAATTATCTGCTAAATTCAATTTCATTGACTTTCTTAATTTACTTTCAGGAAAGAATATTATGTGGAATTCTCTGATCAGATACCCACATTCCCAGGAAATTTCAATTATATATCATACCTCATATTTATGTTTTTATTTTGCCCTTAGAAATCAGTTAATCTTGCTTTCTCTAGGTGCTTCCCAAAGACAAAGGTTTCACTGATTATCCATAAGTGTAGTGACAAGTAGTTAGCATTCCTTTTCCTCAACAAACAAAACAGAACAGAGGAGAACACCTGTACCATGGTGGTCAGATAATAAGTAAAAGTTTTTTATTCTTCAATTGAATTTCCTCTTCTGTGCTTGAAATATTACCCAAAGTAAACCTCATTTCATTTTCACTGCCACCTGCTATCTCCTCACCAAGAACAAATAGTTTCATGTTAAAAATTCTGACTGTGTCTAGAGAAGATAAATGTCATCAGATTATAAGACTGAGGGCCTGATTTGATAATGAACTTTCCCTGTTCCACATCAAAATACTAAAAAGGTAAAAATATTTTTGAAGTTATTTCTACTCTAAAAAAATAAAACCCATTCATTTTCTTTGTGCTAGACTAACTGCCAAAACTAAAATAAGGCATGCACTTTTCGTTGAGCTGTAAGAAATTATGAACAGCCAAAGAGTTTGGAGATGGTCGACCTCCTTCCTTTGCCTATTAAAAGTCTTCAGCTGTTGTTGAATCAGTAAAATTCCAGCAGGTCGACCCAGATCTATGTGTACAGCAATATCAAGTATTTCGGGGACACTGCGATTCCCAAAGTTCTCCCAACTGAAACAGCAGCTTAAAACTTTGCGACAGAGAACATACCTAATTTAGCAATATTTTTAGTCCTGTTTATCTCTCTTTTAGGCATATGAATAATCATAATGAATCAGTGTGGTTATGACCGTATTTAAATTTCAATATGTATTTAACTGAATTAACTACTCACTGAATCAGGACGTGCAAAAATGGGTCTGCATATTTTTTTATTTTCTGGGTTTAAAAAAAATGGAGGAATCAGCAGGAAAGGGCTGGCTGGCTTAGCTCTTGAAACCTTCAAGCAGAAGTCACTCTGGAATACAGAGTTCATGCATGAAGTGTCTGGGAAAGATAAGAAACAACAATCCAAGAAAAAAAAAATCTTCAAAATATATATCTGAAGCACTGCATTTTCATTCTCTCACTGTCATTTTTCAGCATTTTTAAAATTCATGTATTTAATTAAAGAAAGAAAAAGTCTTCTTTAGCTATGATTTTATCTTCATAAAAAAGGGATTTCTGAAGCTGGATTGCTGCTGCTATTTAATATCTCAAATCTTAGTGTAAGTCCACTTATGACGTATTTGTTGATTACCTCATCAAAAAGTAACTAAAAAGAAAAGCAATAAACAGCTCTCTGAATGCAAGAAATGTAACAAATCCAATAGGAATATCATATATTTCAAGAATAAAATCTACATATATTCTTCTTTAACTCACTTTCATACTAGTAATCAAGTGATTATTCTAATAAAACAAAGCCCTTATTTGCCCTTAAATTCACAACATTTCTCTGACATAGTAGACAGAAAGCAAAGGACAAATGTTAGTAACCACTTGTGAGAAAGACAGTATGTCACATTTAATAATTTCATGTGCATTTCATGCACATTTCCACATGCATTTCTAAATCATATCTCATCAACTGCCTTGTAGAACACCTCTTAGTCTGTGTATCTCCAGTTTGGCTATCAGGATACTATGGAACAGTGCATAGAAGGCTGTGGTAAATGACACATTCTGCAAAGAACAAACTCCTCTCCATCCACAACATCTGTCATTCCACTCTAGGAGGCACAAATTTGAGCCTGGTAAATCCATGCTGGCTTCTTCAAGTTACTTTCTGGTGCTTTATGTGCCCAGAAACAGCTCCCATCAGGATATGGTCAACAGCTTTTTGGAGGCTGAAGGCCAGCTGATTAGTCTATAACTCTGATTGTACTTGTTACTTTTCTTAAAAGACGGGCAGGATCTCAGCTATACACTTTAGAACACTTCCAAACTCACGCTGGTGCACTACAAAGCTACCTGGGTTTTTCTCTCACTAAAACAAATACTTTATGTTTTTAAATTGAAGTTAGCCTTTACAAAATCTATTTCCTTGTATCATTAATCCTCTTATAGACACAACCATAACTCAGATAGATCTCCCAAGAAAGAAGAGCAGTTTTTGGTATACAACTATTATTGTTGAGAGCTGAGTATAAACAAGAAGCAGTTGAATATGAGCCAGTACTGTGCAGAAAGCCTGACACCTCTCTGAAATACAGGACTTTGAAAGTGTGATTTGGGAAACAGTGCAGCTCACATGCTTTTATGGACAGGACATTCTGTAGGTGTGACGTTCAATGGCATGTGCCACACAGTTCATACACATTGCAGATATGAAATTACAGAAGGAAATATGATAGAAAAATCTTGTTTGGACATCTAACATATTGTCATCCAGGACTGTGGAATCTCTATCATCTATGAGATTTTAATAGAAAATAGTCAGTCAAATGCCTCTTGGGAATGATGAGTACATTCAGGTAAGGTACGACAGATACTGAATGAAAGTTTGTAATTATAAGACCTATTGAGTTCCCCTCCAGTGAAATCTTTCTTATCACCAGAACTCAGTCATGGGATTCAGCAGAAAAAGGGAATGAAATTAAAGTCATGACATCAGATTTCCAAGAAATTACTCACTTCCAGTTCAGTTAGCTCAGTAATCCCCAATTTAGTGATGATAAATTATGTGTTTCAGGTAAGTTGTAAAACCTAGATCTTAAACTCATGAAGTTAGGAGTTTCCCCAAAGAAGTGGTTTTATTTTCCAAAAGCTTGAATCAGCTACTTCCCCTACTGAGTCTCAGTTTCTGTCATTCACAGTTTACTTGTCATATGCAGCAACAGTTGGAAACTCAGTTCTCCCTCCTTTTCAGTCACAAACTGTTGGCTCTCTTAAACAGCTCCTGCCTTTCTAAGAATCACAAAGTAATTCCTCAATTCACTGATCTTAGATGGGATGAAGAGATTATGTACTGCTGGAAGAGGTCTTCGGGTTGAAAGGAGCTTTGAGAAGATAAGGTGATGTTATTCTACAAGCTGAGGGGACAAAGGGTGACAGTGTTAGCAGACAAAGGAAGAAGAGGCTCCAAAATCTGATATACTTTATGTTCATCCTGCACCAAGAATGGACTCAAGGCATACATGCAGGCATAGCAGCATTACAGCAGAAGGTGTTAACTTACAGTTTTCTGGATGTTACAAAACTTCAATTAGGTCTCAGAACAAGCTGTTTTATTTATATACTGAACTTCGGCATAGACCAGTCATTGTGCATCAGTGGTATCAGAGGTGAGGTTTTGCAACAGTGAAGTGCATTTCTGAATCTCTTTGGGTTTTAATGCTCATTGACTTGGACAGGTAATCAATTGCTGCATCTCCAAAGGCCCATAGATATCGACTTCGGTCTCCAAAAGACTTTATAAAGAGTCATTTGGGGGGGATGCTTTCACTTCAAATTGAATTGTGGACTATTAAATCTCTCTAGTAAAACACTAGATGTCAATGCTCCTTCTGCATTTTTAAATAGAACACAAATGCTTCTGGCTGAATATAAGGTTCCTAGAAAGATCCCAACTTGTTCTTTTTCTCTGGCAGATTCTTTAAATCGTTATGGATTTTATTTCCCTTACAGACAAAATGCATTACTTCTACAGTTCTCACTCTTCTTCTCCCATAAGACAATAACAATACCTCCTTAGCATTAGGCATGAATCAGCTGTGCAAAGTCTGGAGAGAAGGGAGGAGGAAAAATGATACAGCAATAAATTAACTTGATGCTTATCTCTTGGTTTCTTGCCTATACATCTGATAAAAGACCAAGGGATGAAAAAGATGGGTAAGATTTATTTTAAACAGTGTCTTTTTGTTACATATTACCTACTTGGTACAGCAGATTAGATAATTTTTTTCCAAACTCTGCTGAAAAATGAGTGATAATAACAGAATCAGCAGAATTAATAAACATGAATGACTCATCTTGCTTGGCAGTAACAGATACATTGGAATTCCTGCCCTTTACACAGAATCACAGCCACAGAATCAATTAGGTTGGAAAAGACCTTTGAGATTGAGTCCAACTTTTGACTGATCACCACTTTGTCAACTAGAACAGGGCACTATGTGCCACATCCAGTCTTTTCTTAAACACTTGCAGGGCCAGTGACTCCACCACCTCCCTGGGCAGCCAGTTCCAATGTTTAACTATCCTTTCTGTGAAGAAATTCCTCCTGATGTCCAACCTGAACCTCTCCTGGTGCAGCCTGAGGCTATGTCCTCTTGTCCTATCAACTGGTTTTCTGGGCGAAGAGGCCGATCCCCACCTGGCTACAACCTCCTTCCAGGTAGTTGTAGATAATGAAGAGCCTCCTCTTCTCCTCTCTTTTCTCCAGGCTAAAGAACCCCAACTTCCTCACCTGCTCCTCAAATGACTTGCTTTTGCCAGATCATTTCTATGAACTGGCAGTCTTCAATATGTCTAACAAACCACTAAAAAGGATACCAAGTAGCAGGCACAAATAGGTGATTAAAAAAAAAAAAAAACCGTAGTAGTAGTGGTTACAAAGAAGAATGTAGTAATGTAGAAATGTAGGCTCTAGTAAACTTTTTTTGACTCATCAATAGTTCTTTGGATGTTGTACATGAACAAGGTTAGGTATGAAAACATATACAACATGAACACTATGTAAATATTTTAGGTAAACACATCAGCTATGTTCCTCCTGTATGCAATCTATTTATGGTGACATATTTGTCATGTTGATAGTATAGGGTTAAAATGTTTTGAATTGTAGTAGCTAAAGTAGGCCCCAAGAGCAAGAAGGACATTCTGTTCAGGCCAGCCCGAACTTGTGTACTCACCTGGATGGTAGGAGGCAAGCCTGAACTTGAGTATTCATCTAGGGGGTAAGAGGCTAAGATAGATGAGTTAATTGTGTAGCTGCACCTGGGAAAAAGGAGGGGCTGAAACTTATGCTTGAGTGAAAACACATAATAGATGATTGTTTGGGGGGTTTTGAGATTTATGCTTGGGTGAATGATTAATATATGATTATACAACAAGAAGGGTATATAACGTAAGCACCTGAAATCCATGTTGGGGATTGATTTGGGTTTGTACCCCTCTCCCCCGGCGCCTTAATAAAAGCACCTTGCATGTAACCTGTCCATGGTTATGTGTTTCTACGCTAACAATGTCCAAGACTGATCCATCTTATAGACCAACCAACCTGATATTTTTACTTCAGTAAAACACTAACGTGCCTCAAAATCCTGTGTAGCTCCAGTTTAGGCCTTCAATCAGCATCTTGCACATCCGTCCACCACCTGACGCTGCCCTTCAGCTTCCATTCTGAGCCAGCCCTGCAGCAAGCCAGTATTTGTGAGAGGTAGGATATGAGCATCTGCACCATGGGCAGGCAGGGGTGAGGAAGACAGGTGTGTGTATACTAGGTATAAATATCTTGCACTAGATCCAGGAGCTTCCCCTGCCCCATGAAAGCTTTAAAATTTGCTTCAGAATATGCAGAGGTACTCCCTGCTCCAAAATTAGCAAAGAATTACTAGTACCATAGGCAGGTGCTGATGAAATGGAAGGGTCAAGGAAAGGTGCATTGGAGATAATGGGTTTCAAAAAGGGCACTGAGATATTCAAGCACTGTGAAGTACAAAAAAAGTTATTATCAGGAATAAAACTACTTTTTCATAGTGAAGTTATAGTGGCTTCAAACAGAAGAGCTGTTAAGAAGGGGAGTCCCACTTTAGCAGAGAGACTAAAAAAATTGTAGATAGATCAAAAGGCAGATAGAGAGGCAGGCAGGCAGACACACAGAAGGATAGTCAGACCATTAGTCCAAATACTTAGAGCTCAATTAGATTATATTTCCACAGAAGCTAATCCGCATATATTTCCAAAGGAATCAATGTACAAAGAATACTCTTACATGATCTGCATGCATCCCTAGAAGTATAGGATGAGGAGCCATCTCTGCCTGCAATCCCCATCGGAGACTGGACTTCCGTCTCTGGATCCTTCATCAGCAGTGAGGTCCGTGGCTGCAGACTGTGAAGGGTGCACACAATGCCTCCTATTGCACATCTGAGAAGAGGGAACACAGCCTCCCAAAACACACCTCAATTCTTTATGAAGAAAATCTTTGTGTCCCCATTCACATCTCCCTCTCCTCTGCTAACCTCTCCTCTGGGACTGCTCTCACTACCTTGGCCTTGGGAGGTTACATGGTTTCTACAGAGGGCTGGAGATGTACCATACATCAGACCTGTGGCCTTTATCAGCTACATAAACTCCAGGAAAGAAAAGGCCTTTAGCTGGGAATACTGCAGAGCCTATAGCCCCTTTTAATTGAAAAATAAGACTTGTAATGCTGCACTGAGAACAGACAATGAAAATGCCCTTATTTTACTTATTAAACTACTCTCAAAAAATACATCCAAGGAAATTTGTATGCACTGAATAATATAAGTATTCCTCTCAACAAAGAGCATAGCAAGTGTTTAAAACTACCAGCCTTTTTATTACCATGTTATTTATTTCTTTGCTGTTTTTAACTGATAGTATTTGGTTTTCTTTTGTACACACCTCCCTAACCCTATTTCACAGGTGGATTTGTCTTATGTGTTTATGATGGTTTTGATTAGCCCCTCTGCAAACTAATTTATCTGTATGGTCAAAGAGGATTTATGATCTCACTACCTGAAATAATTTCTTTTTCTTCCTGTCCCTGCATCTTGTTTTGTACCCTGCTTATTTCTGCTTGTACTTTTCACCTGTTCCTTTCAAGTCCAGAGGACGTTCTGTTTTCTCCAGCTGTCCCCTTAAATTTCTTCACGATTCTGACACCAAAGATTTGCTAAAAATTTTCCCACATGGATCTCTGCCACCTCAGGTTTGCAAACTCTTCCCAGGAGTGGGAGAACTGAAGCAATCCAAAGCACGGCTGTGGGAAGGAAAGCTCATGTTTCAGTTTCCCTCACTGTACCAGCAAGAAACAAAATGATTTGCTGCCACACAGTGATAGGAAAATCCAAGCTGGATACAAGAAGCAGCAGCAAGCAGAGTAATTTTGAAATGTACCTTTACCCAGGCAACTCAAAATGTTTACTACCCCATATTCTACTTCCTTCCACACCCTCAGAGCTGCTCACTTATATGCATCTGTCTATTCATTAACATCTAATTAAGCTGTACATCTGCTGCAGCTTTACATCAGCATTGCATTCCCCCACACTTAAACTGCCTGAAGCTTTCTGTCTTTTTTTCGTATTTGTTTCTGGTGCACTGAGAGCTAAAAAAGCTTTTTCATGCTGATTGACAAACAGAAAGAAAATAAACTCTGGGTTTTGGAAAGGATGAAAGAGCAAAATATGCTCCTGATCCAAAACCAATCTCTCCTCAGGGATGTGCCCCAGAGAGGCAGGGAGGTTTCTTTTAATTAAAGGAACAATGAAAAAAGAAGACTATCAGAGCTGTAGACACCACAGTCAAGGCAGAAATTGGGTAAAATTGGTCTGGCTTTTTCTGCCATGAGTAGTTGCACTTTATCACTTTACCTCACTTATTCTGCTGCTTGTTTCCAGCGCATTTCTACATTCACAAAAGCTAAGGCAATGCCAGAGATTAATGGCCAAGCCCAAGGCGATTTCCTGCCTAGATTTCATACTACCCCTCAGGGGGCATTACTCAGATATCTCGTATACAGTGATACTCCAGAAAGCCAGGTTAGCTGGTAACACCCCTTTTCTCCTTTTTTTGCTGGTTTTGACAGGTCTGAGAAATGGAGATTAAGCAAGCATTTCTGATGCCTGCTGGCACAGGTAGGCTTGCCCATTCTCTTTTTTCTGAACATGGACGGATTTCTACTCTGAACTACAAAAGAGAGATCTCAGGGAATGTTCCTGGTATTTTCCAGTCATCCCTAAATATACTGGTGCTTGGATGTGGGACTTCTTGTTTTCTATCAACAGTTTCAATGCACACAATTTCAGAAAGACGTTAAAACGTTAAACCCCAGACCAGGAGAAAATAACATTAGCTAAAGAGGTTTATGACAAAGCAGCATGCAGCGTTGAGCCATTACTTTTATCAGAAGTAACTGTATTTTCCCATCCATACAAACAATATCCCACTGTGGCGTTTCAGCACAGAAATATCCACCATGAAGACAGAATTCCTTCAGCAAGGCAATGCTGCCTGCCTCACTGCTGGCAAGAAAAGACTTCCATGAAGTCCACAGTTCTCAGGCAATATTGCATACACTGATAAAACTGTTTAGATTGTGGCTGTCATCACTCAGGTTCTTTGACTTGCTGATACTCCGGAAAGACTTGATGTGTAAATGCTTTGCCAACACATCTCCATGTTAAGTGTTTAGAGGCGTGATCACATTTATAATGTTCTGAGATTCAATTCAAATTCCCTGTAGTAACACAGACAGTAGTGTATTTTGTGCATATATGTCAAAATGATTTAAAGACTTCAATACCAATAGCATTTGTAAACTACAAATGAAAATCCTATGGACATATTTTAAGGGTGGAGATCTTTTTCTCTCCTCCTTTATGCGGTAGTCCAAAAATCTCATGTAAATGACTTCTTGGGAGTTCTATCTTATTTTGAGGATTTAGATATCTTTTATAAAGACATTGAGGCTCGATTTAGAAGCTGCCAGTGACCGAGAACCCATCTTAACTGGAGGAAAGTTGTTCCACTGTTTAATTGCTCTCTTTTAATTTACCTAAGTCTAGCTTCAGGATCCTGAATCTCATGGATTCATCTTTCTGACAGAAATACCACCTACAATAAGCCATCTCTTCCCACAATCACCTCTTAAATTTCTCTTTGATGCACTAAACACATAAAATTTTATCAGTTTTTCCCTAGAATAATATATTTTTCTATTATTCTTTTCTCAAACCTTTTCAATCCTTCACAATTTCTTTTTGAAGGATGACTATTAGAACTCAAAACAAGAGAGTATCATTCGTGCCAGAGGATCATGACTCATAACAGCAGTTATAACTCTCATTTAAGCAATTGAAACAGCTAGAAAGAAACATGCTAGTCCTTCTTCATGCCATGATAACTGAAAAAGTAGTATTTCCTTGTTCTTATGTGATATTTCCTTGTTCTTATGTGGTATTTCCCAATTAGTTCTTCAGAAGTTGTGTTGAGCCTTAGCTACATCAGAATGCCCACTCGTTCAGTGCTCTGGTGTTGTTTCGCTGCTCTGGTGCTCTTCAGTTATTAATTCCAAGGATGAAGCCCCATTTTCCTAAGACTGACACACTTTCTGCATACCTGGCAATACAGCTGTGCAGGATAAGGACACAAACACATTTGTGTTGAAGTATGTGCTTGTTTACTTCTGCAAATGATCCGGAGCAGCCTATATTTCCCATATGCAATTTACCATTGTTATTCATTTACTAATTCTGTGTCATCAGAAATACAAATGTGGCATTTACACGTGCAGTCCTCCTAGATTAGACCTAGTCAAGAGTAAACAATGGCAGCATCTGCTCAGAAACAAATTTTTAGGGCTGTGACTCGAACTTTAAATTTACTCTCACTTAGTCTCTACCCTGCTTCTGTGGGCTCTCTTCATTTTGTTTAGTGGTAATTTTCTCATCAAAACACTGTGTCAGTATATCACCTGTCTCAAAAATGCCTTGGATGTATTATATCACAGAGAAACATTTGTTGAAAACATCCGAGATCTCAAAAACTGAACTCTCTGCTTGACAGAATCTATCTCCTATAAAAGCATGCTGATGGCATTAATTATACTGCCATTTCCTTCTGCTTTCCCGTTTGTGTCCCATCATTGCCTTTCCTTGATTTTTCCATGAGTAGACACTCCATGGTTTCTCAGTCAAATTTGCTGAACCCTTTAAATGATTAGGATTAGAATACATATGCTGGAACATTCCCATTTTTTCCGAGATTTGTTAAAAAAAAAAATCCATGTCTAAGGAAGTCCTTTACCCAATCTTTTCCTTTTTCCAAAGAACAGTACTTAACTTCTGGTTTTTAACACTCTTTATGAATAACATTAAAATGTGGAGGATTTCATTATTACTCTAATCCCCAATATATTACTACAGCATTCTGCTTCATTTGGGGTAGTATATATTTGTGAGTATAGATGAACTCCATAGCTTTCTGTGCATCCTCAGATGATGCTTTTCCAATTGCATCTGTACAGAGATATAATACCTATTTTAGCAGAAACTAGGTGATTCTACTCCAAAGTTTACTTGAAGTTTGGAGCAAGAGACCAGAACTCCCCACAGAGCAGAAAGAAAGCATTCATGGCAGTTCTTGGATATGCTGAAACTTTATTTTACTTTCTTGTGCACATATTTCCAGTTTTCCTAATGGTATAATCTTTTTTTTTTTTTTTCTCAGACAAAGGAGGAAGTGGAAGAACATTTGAATGCCATTAAAATTTTACTTAATATGGCAAAATATGTTTTTTTAATTGGTGAATCATACCTCATGGGAAAGCAGAAGCTCTTTAGAAAATTTATAACTTGGACCAGTCAAAAATATTTTTTTTGCAAGGAGCATGTTTTCAGGAAAAATTGTCTTCAACTCAAAAAAATATTTTATTATCAAAGAAAATAAACCTCCAATTTATTTTACTAGATCTCCTTAAACATGGAATTAAAAAAAAAAGAAATAAAAAGAGACTTTAAGACTTTAAATCCCTTTTTTTCAGTTTTGGAACTGTGAAAGAGAGAAAAATACAAAAGTAAAAATGTAGAGGGTTTACTTAGGAATAACAATAATTGTGGAAAATAGTAAGAGAATAGAAATAAACTTTTCTTTGAAAACTTTTCATGAACCATATTTCTGTTTTTTGATTGACTCCAGTTGTGTCATCCAGAGCAGGAGCAGGAACAATCACCATATGATATAATAGGACACAGTTTGAATAGTAAATCACTGGGATGAAACACTCAAATTAATATTAGCTACATGAGTGAAATGGGTTGAAACAAACTATTCATCAAACAATTTCAAATAATAAACTAATTAATGCAAATTGTGATGTGTTCATGGAGAAATAACAAATGCAAAAAGGGCAAATTTCACTGTCAAATGAATTGTTCTCAGGGAATAATTCATCTAGCTGCAGAAGACAGAAGAGGGTTGAATGCTAATGGGTAGGAACAAGGAGGACACAGCACAGAAATAGAGCTAATTCACACACAGCAGTAAGTCTACAGATTGCTTGGGAAAAATGGAGCTAGGTACTGCTGAGCCTCTTGAAAAATAGGATGTATCTTAGGTTTAAACCCATGTGTTCAATTTCACAAGATTAATATTTCAGACTGCAGGCTCTCCAATAAAGTATCTTAAAATGAATCTGCAACATGTAATAGAATAGCTCGGCTCTCAACTTTAAGGGAAATAAGTTATTAATAATACATGGTTATGAAACTATTTGTTTCATTCTGTGAAATTTTGTAGAACCTCAATAAAATAAAATGTTTTATTAGAATAATTGCATAATTCAAATCCTGCAGAGTCATGATACATTAATTTCAAATACAACCTGTGCACTTCAGACTTATTTATTTGACAGTGTTCTCACACCTGCTTGTTGGACACTACAGCCCTGAAGAACCAGCTCCTGTTTCAGTAATGCAGAGCTGTCAGGAGCATTCTGAGTAAATTGGGCATTAAGCACCTCCTCAGGTTTTCCTGTTTCATTCTGGCAGAGCAGTAATACAAGCCATACTGTACACACACAGACACCTGAATGCACAGCTCATTTCTTTCTGGATCATATTGATTAATTTTGGAGAGGCGTTAGAGAGAGGGACCTGTGATGTCAGTTGTCATTGATTTCCAAGATAAATGAAAAATTGAGCAGCAAAATCCTTCTCAGCCAAAAGATAACAACACTTAAATACAGAGCAAGCAGTAAGCAAATGACTAGCTTTTCTGAAGTATCAGAACTGCTTTGAGATAACATTAATTTCAAGTAGATGAATGTAGATACTTTGTCCTTTCAACACATTTTTTTTTTCTTTCAGCTTCAATTCTTTGTTAGTTATAGCCCCAAAGAGCATTATAGGATGCTTCATTGTTTACTACAAGCTTAAGTTGCTGTACTAAAAAGATCTGATTTTGTTCTGCATTCGTGATCAAATCTATTCTAACAAGGTAATAGTTATGTGCACACTCTTCAGCTGTCAAATATATGTTAAATGGTGAAACATTTATTAAATGTGAGTGCTAATGCCAGGAGAACCAGTTACTGCTACATTTCTGAAAAAAAAGAACAGAAAAAAGCTGTTCAACACCTGCATACACTGTTTCATACCAAACTGCTCTAATTAGCACATTTTGAGATATGATTAGAGCACTAGAGGAAGCTTTCCAAATGCCATTAATTATGGATGTGATCTTAAATTATTCACTTTGAATATTTTTTCTTGCTATGCCCTTTTATCTTCCACTAACTTTTTGTTGCATGCTAGAACAGTCCCAATTAAACCTCAAATGGAACTTTGTTACATTAAAGAAAAGGTAAACTGAAAATTAATCAACTGCTTTTTTTCTAAGGTGCTTTTTCTAAAAAGGGAGGATGTGGGTAACAGTCAATTTTTTTCCTATTAAATGTTCATCATTCTCCATCTCAGTCTCTATCAATATTGGAAGAGTGATACTTATACAATCATTAAGCACGAACATTTCCATCTTGAACTAAAGTAATATTATGGAATGCAACAAAATATTTGTGTCATCATTCATCCTTATTCCTTTTAAAGACTACTGTATCAAGTGAGCCAGCCCAGACTCTGGTGTATCACAGGTATTAGTATCACGTGTAGAGTCTAATAGCTGGTGACCAACTGCTATATGTGATTTTGCTTCTAATAAATAGTACCAAACCACCTGCATTAGGAAGAGTTTGAAGAACCTTTTCCAGGCTCTCATGCAACCAGACCTGTCAGTAATAAATCTTTGCAAAGAAAGGAGAATAGAATTAGGAAGGAGAGAAAAAGAGGTAGGGAAGGATGGAGTCATAACATAAGAAACACAGTGAGCAAAGCTAGGCAGAATATAACATTTTTGTAGAGATAAAGAAAGATAATTCATATATATCTGTTTAAAAATAAAGCTCACATTTACATATAATTCATAAAGACATAGTAAAAGGCTCCCACATATGTCCTCTTGACTAGGCAGAATAGTCAAACAATCCTAGTGCATGCAATGACTAAACATTGCCCTGGATTTTACTTTCTTCTGGGTTAAAGTTCCTCCTATAAAGCTTCCTCTGGGACCCATTAGAAACTACTAGCACATACTTGTTTTGTTAAAGACGCTGATAAAAATCCAGTGAAAAGTAATGACAATTCTCTTAAAGGCTGTTTAACACATGTGGCCATGAAAAAGAGAGAAGATGTACTCCAAACTGGAGTGCTATCACTTCACACAATAGCCACATCCTTCTTGTAGTTTAACAGATCTGAAGTCAGTTTCTGGATAGGAAACCCCAAAGGAAAACACATCTAGGAGCAATCATTCAGAAGTCTGTTCTCCTGGTGATTCGGTGATATTTGGCTGGTGGTGTGTGCAAGCTGTCGATCTTCAGGATAAGCGGGAATTGCCCTTGCACTTGGCATCATTTAAGCTCTTCAGAGAGGCTGTTTCTGATATCCTCAATCAATACCTCATGTGGCTGCTGTGCTGCTGTACAGCAATGTCTCTGTGCAGCAAGCAAGATGCTTTCTGCCACCTGGAACCTGCTCAAAGTCACCATCGAGTTGGCAAATATCTATGAAAAAGAAAACATTTCTAATCAGTCTATCAGCAAAAGGAAAATGTCATGGGAAAAAAGCAGGTGCTAAATGAATGCTGTCCATATCACATAAACACTCCTCTCTAGTTGCCCCAGAATGAAACATGAGCAGATGGACTGAGGTACCAATAGATGAGAGAGACTGAACACCCTCATATTTGACAGATGCTCCTGAAGGTCTAGAGTGGGCCATCTCAGGAAGCAATCATTCATATCCATTTAATTTCATATGGAGGGAGGATTTTTTTTCAATTAACCACCAAAGAGATTTGCTGTAACCACAGACCCTGTATGGTCCAGGGGTATTAGCAGTCATGTAAGAGTTTCCTGACTAGCTTAGGACAGCTTATCTGTCCCATGCCCATCTCTCTCTTTCCCCAGCTCTGAACTTCCAGGAAAACTCAGTGTGTCCAAAATGAAAGATAAATAATGAAGGGCAGGGGCAAAAATACAATAGAATACCTATCCTTTCATTACTGGCCAGAGAAATCCTAGCAATCCATCATAATTAGAATAAACACCAAAGAAAGTAGAAATAGATGGCTTAGGAAATCTTCAGCCACATATTCATGCCAGACTGCTGGTGATCAAAGACAACAGTATTTTGAATTGGTCTAGAAATCAGATTTATAAAACCCTGGTATGGCTTTAGATTGTTTTGCCATCAGAACATTTCCTATCGCCAGTCCAAGTACAGCTCTTGGGGCATCCAGAGAGATTATGGGAATGTGCTTTGCTTCACTGGTGCAAGACCAACAAGAGCAAAGAAGAAATACTACAAGCAACACTATAGTTTTCCTCCCCATTACTCATTTTTCATCTTTTAATGCCCTGAACACATTCCCAGGACACCCTCAGTGCCATGCAAAAACTCCTAGTTCATCATCAGACTGTTGCTAATTACTGATAACTCAAGGGAATATCATAACAGATGCAGGCATTCATAGCCAGGTTACTACTGAAAACCCAGACTGGCAAGCCCTAGGCTGAAGAATAAAAGCTTGTAAATTTGAAAGGACAATTGTTTGTTGCATTTGTGGCCCTTTCCCACTCACTTGAAGTTATCACCTCCTGTACACCAAATTGCTGCTGCAGATCCAAGAAAAAGGAAAAATTGCGTTTTATCTTAATTTGACTTATTGTGTCTCACTGAAATTTATTTTCTACAAGTCCTTTAAGGCAGGAAAGAATTCCCTAGGGAAGTGCCATCATCGCCATTGTTTCACAACTGTTTTTCTAATTATATAATAGGTGACATTTTCTTCCTCCCCCTCCCATGTGGAAGCAGCTCTCAGGCACAGCAGACAGGAATGCTGTTTTACTAGAAGCATTTTTTTCTCATGCTTACTTTCATCCCAGTTAAAAATTACCCTTCATATTTTCTACAAACATTAAAGAACTCCTGGTGAGTTTTTGTCTGCTCAGATTTATTCTTGTCTATGTACTTCGGAACATGTTACAGTCATCATTTGCTACTGCTTGCAATTACAGGAAAGAAAATTGTGTACCTGATATGGAATAAAGCTACAGCAGCTATAAAATACATTGGCCTTTCTGCCCCTTATTATAAGGACAAAGGAGTTTTCAACCTTTTATAAGAATGCTTTGCCAGCCACACTAATTGCCAGTAAATACATTGAGCCTTGTCTTGTCAATTATAAATGTGGTGACTATCTCTACCTTTGCTGCTATAGCATTCCACATGGTACATACTGTACTGAAGAATTTCTTCCCTCCCAACAGTGAAAGTCATCCCAAACACTTGTTTTTGTGCTCAGTAAGTGACAAAGGCTGCCAGACACACACAGAAGATTTTTGGTAGACCAAATGTAATGGTCTATGTTTAAACTGTACTAAGATGGACAGGTTATTACTCTTGCAAGAAAAATCAAATTGTGATTTGATAATCATCAAAACTGTGAAGTTTGAGTTTATATTTCATCTTTGACTGACCCAACCTACAAAATGATCCAGTGTCCCCTTGTCCCAGCTTGCATAGCAGAATTGGTGTTGGCTACTAGGAGTAGGAAGTTAAGAAGTAACTTGACACACTGATTACATGAAAATGGTGATAATTTTAAAATTTCAAAATCCAACCTTTACTCCAAAAGAAGCCAGATCTCAGTACAAAGCATCTAACATGCTTATACTTCAAAAAGCTAAAAATATGTGTTTGTTTTCCCTTCTCTCCTGAGTGGACACAAAGGCACTGATACAGCTATTGCTGAAGATGATGATCTTGTGTCCAGTGATTCCATGAGCATCAGCTGGATGCCTAATGAAGGTAAAGATTAAAAAATTGTGTCTCATCAATGTTAGGACTCATTCAGTCCTGAACACATAAAGGGATACCAAAAGGTTCAGCTGCGATTCTTTCTTAATTTTAGCTCCCACCACACCAACCAGAATGGTGAAAAAGCATTTATATAGAGGCATGAATCAAGTCTAACATCTTCAGAGACTGATGATTCATTCAATGGCTGGCCAGGTGTCAGAGATTGAAACATTGTAGTTTATGCCTTAAAACATTTTCATGAAGGGCTTTTAAAACTGTATTACAAAAGCTCCAGCACCCTGAATGGGGCTCTGAGAGGCCCTGGACCTGCTCGCTGATGAAGATAAGATAAAGGGCTGGGGATATTCACAAAGCATAAGCTTAACACCTCCAGGGTGGAGACCACAGCCCCAGGGCTATCAGCTACCAGGCCCAAACAGACCCCCACAGTAAAGGGTGGGGGGAGAGAGGCTTTGGGTGTGTGCTGGAAAAGCCTCTGGTGAGAGGTGCAGTGACTGTCCCCCCACTCCCCCACACACACTTCTTATTTCCTTTTTTCTTTCTTTTCTCCTTCCTTCTCTTTTTTCTTTTCTCTTCCTTCTCTTCTGCCCATCCTCCACTGTGCAGAGGAGCCCAGCTGAGGGACCCTTCACCCAGGGGTGCTTATACGCAGCGGAGGGGGTGACATGGCCCATCAAAGGCCCCCCAAAGGGGTCCCCAGACCCTGCACCGGAGCACCAGAGATGATGCAACAGACCCCCAGTGTTGCAAGGGACAGTGTGTCAAGCTGGCCCCTGCAAGGGAGACACGTGGGCGTTCCCACCTGCCCAAAGCGTGTATTAATCCACGGGACTCTGTGCTGTTCTGCGTGTGGTGGCGTGGCCGCGGCGTCGGGGGACCCTCACCACCAGAAAACCAGATGGAAGAGAGCAACGAGACGTCACTGGGACCCCTGGATAGGTGATATGCTCCCACCTAACCCCTGTCACTCTTGCCCTGTCCCCCCACTCCCCCACACACACTTCTTATTTCCTTTTTTCTTTCTTTTCTCCTTCCTTCTCTTTGCCTCTTTTTACTATTAAATAAAATACATCAATTTTTTTGGCAACAACATCTAACTTTGTTTGGTTTTAATCTCGTTTTTGGGAATATTTTGAACCTTCTAAGTTCTTTCCAGTTTATGCACAGAGACTTAGTTTTCTTTGCTCTTCTGGGTTTAAAACCGGATCATAACACCAGGACTACAAAAGCCTAGATACTTTAATAAAAAAAAACATTTGTTTCCCATGTGGTTTTGATGGCAGTGGTAAGTCTGCAGCTTTAATGAGAGGTGACAAAAGCCATCAGTTTTATTTCAGTATTGACTGAGACATGGATTCCTGCCAGTATTCTCAGAGGATTCTGAAGGACAAGGAGGTGTGCAATTAAAGCTACCTACATCATGAAATGCAGTGAAAAAGTAGGACCTTAATGTTAAGAACAGCTCCTCTCGAGTTCTCCCCCGTAAATTTTTTTTTTTTTTTTGTAACATAGTTTACATTGTGTTATAGACACCATGCTGCTCTAATTCAGTGACGATTCCAATTATATTTCATTGGAATGTAAAATTTGAGGCACATTATGAAAACTCAGATAATATCACAGTTCGTATTAGCAGAGCTACGGAATTTATCATTTAACAGACTCTCTGAATGATGCTTTGTTCTGTATGCAATATTCTCTGTATTTCACTGATGGGAAATTGAAGAAAAGGATGAAATACACGGCTTTAGAAAAATTCTAGCATATTTTCTTGGCCATGTCTGGGTCGTATAACAGAGTTCAGAGTGGTTAAATGACTTTTACCACATGATACAAAATACCAGTGGCAGGGCTAGAAGCTAGAATCCACCGCCTTTCCTCTACCTATCTGTAGAGCCCATTGTTCAGAAGACAAGACTTCTGCAGTTTACACACTCTGGGTTTTTTTTTGTTCAGTTTGTGTGCAAAGCATATGCCCCTGGCAACAGTGTGTTAAGAACTCCATTTTAATTTCCCATGCTTTTGAAGTAATACAAAACATTTCGGAGTTTCTTAAATACACAAGTTAGATTTGGTAATGAGGAGTTAGGGACAACCTTATTTTTCTACCCAGATTTAGACAATTTATAGCTGTCAGAATTTTACAACGTGCACAGTGTATTAACTCAGCATGCACTTTCAAATGCTAATCAAGTATTTGCATGCAATCTTCAGCAGAAAAATTCTCTTTTCCTGTTAAGTTTTTGATGTCCAGCAGTGATAGCAAATTTGATACATTGCAAAGCCATCTTGAGTGACAGGATTCCACAAGAACCTCTTGAGAGACAAGAGGTTTGGAGTTTAAGTGTGTCATTCAAAGAAATCTATGTCAGTGAGTGTCATGAACACCCTTGCTGTCATTCATTTTCAGTTTCACTGCAGTTTCTTCATGACATCAGTTGAAAAGACTTTAGGAATTGTTTCTTTCTGACCCAATCAGAATCAGGGAAGTACCTATATTCTGGTGACAGCCTTCTCCTGTAAAACTCCATATCTACATTGTCTACATTTCTTTAAAAATAGTAAACTGTCTCCTTACGTGACATGTTCCTTTATTTGCCCATATATTCAAAAGCGAGCTGTACTAAACACGTCTGTCTTAAGATCTTCACACCTTTGAAAATACATCTGTTAAAACAAGCAGTCTTCAAAAATTGCTGGCAGATATCAGAAGAGATGGATAGCCCTGGACTAGTTTAAATCTGGATAAGTACATTGACTTCAAGAAGGTATGTTCATACACACCTGCTAAAGTTCCAATTTATAGAAAGCATTCATCACAGATAAATCTTCATTAACATTAGAACTAAATGCTAACTTCATATAAAAACTGTTTTATTAAATTCATGTTGAACAAAATAGATAGATAGATAGATAGATAGATGTAGGGATTTTTGCAGGTGTGGTACTTGATCTGAGGTACGGCATGATATAAAAATATTGCCAGGAAAAAAAGATCAGCTGACCAATGCAAACTTTTTGCAATAAGTCTAAAGACATCAGTACTCCCCTGTATCTCAAAGGTCTCTGCATAGGCACACAAGTCCATGGTACAGACTCCAATGTCCTCTCACCACAAATTTTTCTAGCCCTTACTCTAGAGCAGTTCAGCATTGCTGATGACAATAAGAGAATGACCTACAAGGAATATATGAAAAAATACAGAACATGGAATGTTTTTGCAATACAAACTCAGCTAAAAAAAGTCAGAATGGAGAATATGACCCAATGACAAAGACAATGAATTTAGAGGAAATCTCTTGGAATAATCATCCAAGAAGAAAAAAATAAGCACAATTTTTATGTTGGTGAATTATAGGCCAGAAAAGTTACAAAACTACTGGGGTTTTTTTGTATGATGCAAAGCCCCCGACTGCTACTGGTACATTTAGAAATGTGAGTGCCTGGTAAAGGGGCAGACACATTACACCAGTATCACAGTGTCTGGCTTCACAGACCACCTTTCCTTAATATTGCATTTGCCTGCAAATATTTTATTTCCAGTTAGTCTGTGATGTATTATACAGCAAGACAGGTCTGGTAATATAACAATGGCACGCCTTCTGTTAGAAAAAGACATATGTAAGATTAAAAGAATTATTGGCTCTCCATTAGTGCCTGATGACAGCTGGAAAGTCCTAGAAAATCTTTCACAGTACTATATAGCCTGGAAATACTGCCCATATGTTAGTGATTGACTGCCACTGCTGCCTTCAAGGAGTTGCTCCAAGGAAAGAACACTACTTCCCCCTTTGGGGTTTTTTGTTTGCTTTTACTGTTCAGTTTCTACATGGGATTATTTCTAATCTTAATCTTCTTTCTTTTGTATTCAGCCCTCAGAATACGGCTCTTGATGTAGACAAGTGGTTTCTCATGCAATGCTAAAAGGAAGCATTGAAGTATCTGTGTAGACAATCCAAAACCTGGCACAGGCTCCTCTCTAACCTCCTCTAGTTACCACATATGCCCCAGGGGCTGCATTTTACAAACTGGGGAAAAAAACCACATAAAAATAAATCATTAAAATAATATATCTTATTTTTGTCCTACCCAAGGGTGTTTTTAGCTAGTTATTGTACCAGTGCTAAGCTGAAATTTCCCATCTGAAAGGAAGTGTCCAGCTTACCGTATTGCTAATCAGAGACCTGTCTTCATTTCAAGCAAGAAATGTTTGTAATCATTGTCTGCTAGTAAGTGTATTAACCTGCATTTCTGTTTACATTATTATTTCTTTCAGCATTTCAGCCCAGTCAGCTACTGTATTACTAAGAAGGATCATTACTGATACAATACAATTTATGAATTCAGGGTTATTGAACAGATACAAGCAAGAATATACATTTATTTTAATTAGTTTGTAATAAAGGATATGAAGATAAAGATAAAGGAATAATAAAGATAAAGGAATGAAAATGTGATGAACCACAGGAAAAGCCATCACAAAAATGATTCAGTGAATCATCTATAACAATAGGCAGTGCCAATAAAGGAATACACTGCTTGTTCAAACAAGAGTATGAGCATTAACCAGTCATACAACATGAAAAATGCAAACCAGAAGGCAGTCAAGTGACCTGCTTAACACCTCCCAGAAAATCCAGAGCTGGAATGGGAACACATATTTCTGGTATCCAGCACTCTGTGCTGTACTCCCTGCCTGAACATCCAGCCCTACACATTTAGCCACTGACATCAGTGACGGTCATATTTCAGGCAGTCCGTCTGTGGTGACACTAATTCAGCTTCTAAGGCTTGGGGTTTTTTTCCAGTTTTTCAGAACTCTGAAAGATATGCTTTTCAAAATGAACTCCAAGGCAAGAAGTTAACAGGAAGAGGTGATTTCACCTCTAGGACCAAAAAGAGCTTTTTTTGCTGCAACTGACTTCAATGCTGAAGATGCACTATTTTATCCTGCAACCTGACCTAAAAGCCAGAGGTTCACCATGACAGAAAAGAGACCCACAAGCATTTTCGAAATTTGTTCTCTTTGTACTAATGCTAGGATAAAGTGTTTGGTCATCCTCCCCACTTGTTTTGCCTGAAGATCCTCTCCTTAGACTTCATGTTAATTTACGCTTTTTTTAGCTTCTTTTACAAGTTGCTGATCTGTCTTTTCTAAAAATACATAGCAAAATTTAAAAAAAAATAGGCCTGGAATAGGCCACTTAGAAAATTATTTAGCATGAATAGATAATGCAGATCCCAGCAGAAAAGAACCTGGGGGTGCTGGTCAGTAGCCAGCTGAACATGAGCCAGCATATGCCCAAGTGGCCAAGAAGGCCAATGGCATCTTGGCTTATACCCAAAATAGTGTGGCCAGCAGGACCAGGGGAATGATTGTCCCCTGTACTCATGAGGAAGCATCTTGAATGCTGTGTCCAGTTCTGGGCCCCTCACTGCGAGACGGACATTGAGGTGCTGGAGTGACTCCAGAGAAGGGCAATGGAGCTGGGGAAGGGTCTGGAGCACACGTTCTGTGAGAAGCAGCTGAGGGAGCTGTGGGTGTTTAGTCTGGAGGAATGGAGGGTCAGAGGTGACCTTATTGTTTTCTACAACAGCCTGAAAGGGGGGTGGGTGTAGCCAGGTGAGTCTCAGCCTCTTCAAGTCCCAGCCCAGCCTCAGCCTTGTCCCAGGGAGGTCCTTAATGTGTGGGGCTGGGGCTGCCCCCAGGCTGCAGTGGTGAGATATCCTGGCTCCCAGTCCTAGGAAGCAGCGCTCTCACTGGGTGGTCCTGTGAGACAACATGATTCAAACTGGGTTTCTTTCAGTGAATCCAAGCTTTTCCACCTCCATATCAGGACAGTCTATGCACACATACGTTCCTATGCAATGCTGTGTTGTTAGTTTTTTCTCTCATCTGTATAATGCACTGAATAAGAAACTTTGGAAAATGCCAAGAAGAATTTTTCTTTGTGTAATTATTCAGCTATTTTACCCACTAAATTTTTAGCATATGTGCTGTTTTCTTCCTCCAAGCTAAAAAAGAAGCAGTTTTAAAGCATGTGTCTGATCTGAAAGGATGTGGTTGGGAAGAAGAGTAAGTTTATTACAAAGATGTTTGTGTTCAGATAGCCTAACAGGAACTCAGTATATTGCCATTGATTTTCAAGTGGTATAAACACGGTCTGCCCTCAGACTCTGCATCTTGAGGAATAATTGTTTACTAGTTAGCCATAATGTAAAAAAAGTTTAAATAGTCACATTTAATGGCAGCTGTAAGATTACAATTGACTTCTTTTAGTCTTTTTTTTTTTTTTCCAAACCCTCTTTCAAAATACACCATTAGAAATTGTTTGACTCTTTGAAAATTAATATGAAGCTTGCTGCTTAAATTCACTATATACCAAGACAAAAATTGTTCACAATTGCATTTGCCTTGAGCAGAACCCTGAGTAGGTTATGAAGTCCAGCTAATAGCACTATCAAAGAAAGATGAGAAAAAAAGGAATTTCCCTGATTTGCCCACAGCAAAATTATTAACAGATGCCAGTGGAGTAGTTAGAGTTTTTTTAGTTCACACAATATACCTCTTTGAGGTCTAATAATTAATCATTTATTGCAAAATCTTACGTTACAAGCCAACTGGCTCAGTGGACTCTTGGGCTTGATCCAAGGCCTTTCAAAGCACTGCATTATTTTCTTTTGAAAAAAGAAAAAGGTGGCTTCTGTTCCACCTGGCTATTGTTGAAGGCAAATTTAATTTAGCTGCCAAGTTAATTTTGAAGTAACTGTGTCTTTTGATGCAACTGTGTTTTGTGTCCAGCTCTAGTCTGCCTCACTGCTGACACTTACTCTCAAAAATGGAATTAATGTTTTCATACAAGCCCAGCATCCTAGATAATGGGGAAAATAAGTGGTTGCCTTCAGCTCTTACATATCCTTGAGCTTCCAATTACTATTGATCAGTGCTAAAGCTTTCTTCTCTGCTTTAACACTCTTTCCTACAGGTCCAGACTCTTTTGCAGAATAACCCTTCAACCCCATACGGATGTGTGCATTAAAGCTTTCCACATGTTCAAGCAGGACACAACTCCATCCTGCTTGTTTAACAGAATAAACCAGCACTGAAGATGCTGAACCAAATTTATATATTGCTGAAGGCCTTCCTTTTCTGCTTTCAGTCAAGAATATTTGAGTTTTGTCCTGGGTAACAAATATGAACAGGTATTTTTGAACCACCATTAAATTTAGCATCACCTAATCCTCCCTCTTCCTACTGTCTGAATTTAAACACTACTCATCATTATCTATTTTTGAACTATCTACCCAGGTCCTCTTCCCATAAAACTTGTGTGCAAGTTTGGAGGGAGTGAGTTTGAAAAGGTGTCAATATCTGTTGTCATTCAAAATTCCAGTAGGAAGCTTCAGAGCACAATCAAGGCACAAGAGCTAGGTAAGCTGCAACAGTTTATTTTTGTCCTTCTTTTCTTATCTATAATAAAATCATATTCTACTGGAAACGGAGTTGAGTTTCCAGGCATATGTCAGGCTCAAGGGAAGCAATTAGATGTAAAGCAGGCCACCTGGTATGACAGTAATTAGACTCTAGATCTGTTGTTATTAGGACCCAAAGTTGCACTGTGAATTAGCTCAGAAGTTTAATTAAACCTGTAGTAACAACTTACTTTTATTTCTTAATTATTCTTTTTTTTGGAACCCAGCTGAACAGAGGGCTGAATGGCTCGCTGAACTAGTGAAGAGTGACATAGCTATTTCCATCTGTATCGCTAGTAGAGATCAGAACCACCTTAGCTGTTATGAATGGTTTTTAGCACAAGTATCCCTCTGGCTTTTTGGCATCTACAGAGAATTAATTAAAAGGCTCAAACTGGTGTGAAGTTGCCGTTTCCTACTGTCAGTTTAGACCCCATATAGGTGAGGAAAGGAATCATAAGCTGTACCTACATTACTATTAGCATTAGGGTTCAGGGCATTTGGTGACTCTTCTCGGTGTACCAATTCACCATGCACAGATCACATTTACAGAGCTTATTTGGTGCAAACAAGTGAGATTCTTCCAGAAGAAATTGAACCAGAAGGTCAGATTCTGCATTCCACATCTGATAAGGACATAAAAAGTGAATCAAAACAGCTCCAAACCCTTGGCACAGCACGAATATACAAGATTAATTATAGTCAGACCTGCACACTCTAAACTTCACGTTACATAAGTGTAAGATCTTCAGCAGCAGATCTTTCAATCCACTAAACTGGCCCTGTTATATCAAATTTCTTGACACGGTAATGAGAGGCCATGGGTCACTGGGATTTTACAGCACATGAAGTACAGGGAGGGAATGTTAACAAGATATCTTCATTTTCATCTATCTGTGCATGGCACTTTGAAGAGAATTTTATAAACGAGTACCTAAACAAAGTCCCAATACACAGACTCCTTTGTAATGCAAAGTTAGAGCCAACATATAATATACAAAGTTAGGGGACATGAGGGACATTACTATTTTAATAGCATTTGCTGTGCCTAGGTGCTTCATTCAGAGCTCTGAGCTTGGATACTATCAGAAGTCTCCTGTATGATCTAAAACATCTTTGTACACACTTGCAAATAGTATTACTACTAGCATTAAGTATTAATGCCCAGGCTTTTATCCCACAATATCAAAATAAGACAGCAGCAGGATCCAGTGATCCCTATTTACGGATGAATGCCACTGAAAAAGCCAAAAGTAGCTCTTTCAGTGTATTCACTGGGACATTTCACTCATAGTACCCAACAGCATCTGGCATAACATCCCAAGGAAGGCAGATGTTCTTGCAGAATACACTGCCCTCATATTAATCTACAGAGCTGTGTGAGAAAATGCAAGGGGATGGGTATCTTGTGGAGGCAGAAGTGTTTTCATTGTTTGCAGGCAACCTCAGCTGTTACACAACATAATTCCAGATTTTCTGTGTATTAAATGAAAAATTCTACTATTTATCACTGTTAACTGGTGCTTTATATCAAAGGCTATAATTTAGTAGTTATGAGCTTGGACCCAAAAGATAAAAAAAAAAATGGAAAACTTCTGGGGTGGGAAAGGGGATTTTTTTTTTTTAATTTTTACTCCATACAGGAGACATTAATTGAGATGCTCTGTATTTCAATCATTACTGTATGAAACTTATTAATAGAGCTCATCTGGTCCATTGTTGTTACCAAATCACAATTGTTTCCTGAAGTACATAGCCACATACTCTACTTCAGTATCATAGGATTTTATCCCTATAATACTTCTATTTAAAATAGCAATAACATCCTTAGTTCAGGTTTTAAAACAGTGTTAATTAATCTAATTTTTGCTTTTCATCATTTATTCTCTTAATCACTCCTAATTTAGCTCCCTTTGGATAAGAGAAGTTGCATGATCTGATTCTCAACAAATAGGATGACAATACTGGTGTGTGCCTTTTATCTTTAGACTTGAAATGTATACAATACTATTACAATAATGACTAAGAGTTTTTTGCATTCCAAACAGCACAAATAAATGTTTAGTACATACAATCCCTCTATTTACAGGACAAGATTAAATGCACTGGTGTCAACTGAGGATTCTGTAAAACCTACAGCAAAACAAAATTCTAACTATTTAATTGACAAAAGAACAACTAATAAAATTCTCCAAAATTGGAGAGATAAATCAGTTTTCAGAAAAGTCATACATAGTAGACCAATAATTTGTACAGTAGCCTAAAAGTTCCTTTTAAGCCCACAGGTAAAGGTCCTCATTACATTTTTAATGACCGTTGCCATCGTATTAGAATCATATATTTATAAGCAGTTACTAAAAAAACCAAAAACACATTGGCAACTTTTGTGAAGTTCAAAAAACATTGAATGCACTCGAGCTTTCCTGATAAACTTGTTCATACATACCTTTTACCCAGCTGTATCTTCATTTGCCTACTTGGTCATATATTTTGATGCATTCTTCCAGACAACTAGAATCTGGCTTTTACATTTATAATCAAAAGACAAAAATAATATTTGCTGACCTTGTCATCAATCTCAACAAAATCCTTGCAAGTTTTGCAAGATACTTGGACAAACACGACTCTTTCTGAGAGACCAGTCCTGGAGGCAAGAGACAAGATTCTGCTCAAGTGAATATCTAAAGTAGCATGGTGCATTGACAAAAAAAATTTGTTCCAAGGTACTTCAAATTTCAGTTCCTGAACAAGCCAAAAAGAACATCCTGCATGACTATCCTGATGGAGATGGGGATAAAAAAAGCCACTTCCAAGGCAGCCAGGTCTCAGCTTCTCATAGATACTACTCAGGTCCCAGAAGCACATTCAGAAATCGGTTGGCAGGTAATGCAGTGCATAGAATTGACTTCTAGTATGTTCTCCATGGGACATGAAACTGAGCAGAAGGTTACAGCTACTCCCTGCAACAGCTAATATTTTTGCGTGGTAGCTTTGTGAGCATCCTGCAGCATGGGTGCTGTGGAATAGCAGCATATTATTAAAGTAAAAATCCCTAATTGAATAAGTAAAGCACCTCACACTCTTGCCAAAACGTCCTTTATCAGAGTCCACCTACACTGTTCTGTACCCCCCACAGAACAGCTCACATCTACACAAGGCCTATGAAGCAGTGGCTTCTAGCCAACTTCTTTCTGCAGAAGAAATGCCATGAGGAGCAGAGTTCTCTACGATAGAAATATATCACTTTAAGAGTTTGACAGTCTTCTCTGAAGTAGGTCTAATGAAATAAATGAAGAGGTGAAAAAAATCAGACTTTCACAGCAAAAAGTTTTATATATGTATATGTATATGCAGCATCAGATGCCAGCTTAGTGTGAGGAAGAAACAAGACACTGAGGGACTGACATTAGCCAACTACAACTCTTTGTTCCTGGGCTGTCTAGCCTAAGCGGAAATTGGAGCAGCTGACGTTAAAAAATTCCTACAGTAGATTTGAAATACTGGTTTTTTAGCCAAAGAGGGCTAAAAAGAGGGGATGACAACACCTAAATACTGTATATTTCAACAATTGACTAGTTCATAAATTTGTGTTATTTTTTATTTGAAGTGTCAACTCAAGAGTAACTAGAAGCAAAATTATAAAAAATTATCTGGTTTTTCAGTTTGTATTTTTCTATTGTATTTTTAAATTCAGATTAATATTGCATCTACTGTTTTGACTGCATTTTAGAATTATAAAAAGTTAAAAGTAGTGAAAGTGAAATGACTTCTAAACTCAATCTCAAAAAACTGTGTGCAATCTTCAGATTGTCAGCTAAACTTCAGATAATTAAAGTAGAACTTCAGCTTTTTTATTTCTTTGATGGGAACTACATGCAAATTTTGACATTAAACAATGTCACAACTACAGGGACGGTGGAATTTTGAGGCTGCTAAGCAATGACATAGAATAGCTCTTTCTTGGTAACAGCAAACTCTGTCATCTGGTACGCTGTTTAGAAGTCATGAGTTTTCACCTCCCTGCCATTCTCCCTGTCATGACAAGGCGATTCCTCACTAGCCACGGAAGTGGACAGTTAAATTTTTATTGAATTTCTGCAAGCTTATTTATGAATCTGGGTCGTATCTCAGTCACACTGATGCAAAGAACACTATCTTTCTCCATTTTCATAATGCTACTGTAGATTTACACAGAGACAAGAAAGAGCTGGGTTAGGCTGAGCATTTTCTGCAGTGGAATACCTGCCAGGTTCTCAGCACTGCCCCTACTGTGCATAGCAACAGTGCTCAGCATTGATACAGCAGGGAAGCCAATATCTCAGCTCTTCACCAGAGCATTCCAGCTGGAAGTCCAGACCAATGAATGATGTATTAGACATATGAAATGGATCTCAGTGCATCACAAAAAGGAGAGGGGCTTTTGATGGGGTTTTTTTGGCAAATTCTATTATTTAGATGTTTTATATGGGATTGTTTGTTCAATGGCTTAATACAGCTGCTCTGCTACTGTCTGAAAATATGTCAAGCTGTCAGGAAGGCAGCTTCCTAATAGTCCTCAGAGCATCAATTTCAGAGCATATTATAAACGCTACTAATCCCTTCAAAATCCCTCTAAGATACACAAGTCAATATCATTATTATTATTATCACTTTTTCTTTTTTACGGTTGTTGAAATTGCAGTAGAGAAATATGATCAGACTTCCTCAGCATTACAGTGTGGAGGGTAAGTCCTCATATGGCATAAAACTTGTTAATGCTGCTGAAATCAAAACAGGAATAAAACCATTATCTTGTGTGAGAGCCCACACTTATAAAATGAGAGCTCCTTAATTGTCATAGTGGGTAGTTTTATTAGGAGATGGGGAGCTTACACAGAGTAAATGAATTGCAAAGACCTAGATCTTACCTACCTAACAGCTATTAAATAACATTTCAAAATAAATAACATTTAAATACTTTTCCAAAGAGATTGCTGTGATTGCCCCAGACATGTTACACAGGGTTGGCTGCAGCTGTGGTGTGCTGGGGACCTATGCTGTGCTGTACGCTCTTCCTTACAACGGAAAGGTGCATGAATGAGGCTCTAAAAATACCGAAGGGTTTCAGGGAAACAGTTTCATGACTGTGAATATAGAAGACATTAACCATTAAGGAAAGTCAATGGAAATCATTGACCCAATTATTGGGTCCTGTTTTCTGGTCACTGGCAAGCTACATGTAAATCTCGTTTGTCTCTCCCCCGTAGATATTTGTGCCCATCTAGTTGACAAAGGTGGGTACTGATTCTCTCCTTGCAGTAAGAAGCAGCACTGCAAGGGCCAGGACAGAACCGAGTCTATCAGTTTTGCATTTTCCTTCCCTTGCTACAAGGAACAATGTGGGTGAAGTAGAAGTAAACTGAGTGAGAATCAATGGGCATGGAGCAGGAAAACAGTGGTGGCTCCATTTTTCTAGGCTTCTGCATGGGAATACAGGGGCAGTGAATTGGGAGCCATTCCTGTCTCTAAAAGTATTTGAACGATGCAACTTGACTTCTCTTCTCCCTATATATCTACATAATAAGGAATTCAGATTTTTCCCAAAATCCAAGCCACGATTTAGGAGCATCAGTTCATTTTAGGGAGATGTTCAGTCTTTGTGAATGCTCACAATAATCCTGCTTGAACACGTAGCAATATCTTAATGTATTAACATCTGTAAATAACAGGTGTTATTGTGTAAATAACAAGTGACACAAGAGAGACCCTACATAAATAAATTTCTAAGCCTGTCACTGTATATAACTCAGCTGCTTTACCTTATGCAACAATAAGGGGCAGAGTTTTAAAGCCGTCAGAGTTAGTTAGTGGTGATGATATAAGGATGTACAAGGAGATAAATTACTCCCTGCTCTTTGCTGGCTTGCTGTACTAACAAGCCGCTTTTGGATGAGAAGTGAGACCTGCTCTGAAAAATCCTATAGTCCTTGCAGGTTTGCAAAGACAGCCCATGGAACCTGGGTGCACAAATGTCCCAGGACTGAAGCCAAGCCACACTCCTTTTGAGTAATCCACTGGCCAGTCTTCCCATAACCACAATTTTTTGAGTGCTAGTTTCCAAGGCAAGGCTTAAAATCGTATGATCTAGAAGCCAAAGCCTCTGTAACCCAACACTGACTCCTTGTTCTGTCCAGTGCCTTTGCTGAGAATATTACAAAAATAGGAAAGCTTTATTTACTCAAGTATTGCTTTCAAAACAAGAAGAGCTCAACTGTCTCGGAACAGACTTCATTAGCGAATTGGCAGAGGCAGCACAATCATGGGAATAAATTTATAGGTAGGATGAAACTGTCTCTTTGAATCATAAATTGACTGCGAACAGAAAATCACACTTCTCACACACTACAGTGTCCAATGATTCTCTAAAGAACACCTATCCCCAAACATAGCCTGCCAAGTGTCAAATGTACTATTAACTGGAAGTAAAAACTAAAATAATTCCTCCCTAGATTCTCCTTGGAGAAGTGAAGCTTTATACTATCCTTAATACAAACTGCTTTACAGGCACAGTGTAACCCAGTACCAATGCACTACCTATCAGAATCAATATTTAAACACCTTTCCTGCTGTAGAATTTTGAAACAATAACAACACTTTCAACTTCTATGGCAACTTTATCCAAGGTTCTCTGAGTCATTTAAAAGCAATAATTAATTAAAGCTCTGTGAGTTAAAGACATAGTGACAGCACTTTCCACAAGGTAAATCAGACAGACTCACAGAGGTGTCATACAGGGCTGTGCACTGGGCACCAGAGCTGGAGACTGGATCCCTGGGGCATCCTTGTGTCAGTGCCCTGCATTAAACATCGGATATTTCCCTCCCCCACCCTACATATGCTCTTAATGCTCAGCAAATTCTCATTACAACAAAGACACCATGAAGTGCCTTTAGTGCTTATTGACAGTAAATGCACATTATCTCCAGGTGTTTTTGTTTTGTTTTAATATGTTGGTGGGTTTTGCCTTTTACTAAGATGATCTTCCTTATTACTAAAAAACCAAAGAAGTAGAGAGTTACCAGAGGCTGCCTACATTAGTCTCAAATGTCTTTTCAGCGTATTAAAGTGTTTTCAATTACCTCCTAATATACCTCCAGGGAGCCTAGGAGAATGGAAGGATTAGTAGAGTAATAAGTTTAAATTATTTAAGGCTTTGGGGTTTCCCCTCCCCCCTGCCCCTTGTTATATGACTTTGTTGGATTTAATCCTAGACCAGAGATACTTGACAGTACAAACCAGGTTATATCTAATGACTAGTCTTGATCCCAAATCAAAGGGTTGCAGGAAAAGAATATAAAAATGCAAATTGCCCTTCCATCTCCAAGATGATACAGTAAAAAGGGTAAGGAGATCTGCTTTATTTTGCACTGATTGAAACAATGTATCTGTTTTAGAAGTATCTGAAACTGATAAGACTCGTAAATGGTAGATGAATTTATTAGGCAGGCACATGCATAAGGAAAAGAGGGCAGGTGATCAATTTTTACTTTAATGCATCATGGCATAATAAAATTCCAAAACTCAAAGAGCTGAATCAAATACTGGGGGGAGAGTGAATTGAGGTAGCTGGTATTTGTGTAGTTCTCTGTGGTAGCCACTGTTGTGGGTATTACCACCCAAATATCTGAGCATCTCAAAGCTATTAGATGTATTTTAGCCTCAATGTCATCATGAACTAGAGAAATTTCATTTTTATTACATTCAGGAATTGGAGATACAAAAGTCACACTCTAAAATTCACACTGAAAGTTCAAGAAGACCAGGAATTCAACCAGTATCTCCTGAGCCCTACTTATATCCCTGATTGGCCAACAATCCACACAAAGAAATAATGCCAAAAAAAACCAAAATTAAAGCACAAAAATGAAAACCAGACCATGGTTCTAGAGGGAAGAAAACACGTGCTTTACAAAAGATATGTATCATCGCACAGTCTTTCAATTTCAGTCTTTATTTTTTCTAGCCTGGTATGCTACACTGGTGGTCCTGCCTGTGCTGTAGGTCGCATTCAGGTCTTTCCTTCTTCCTGCAGTTTTCTGTTCCACCTGGCTACTGCTGAAGGCAAATCAAATTTAGCTGCCAAGTTAATTTTTCTGAACCTGAAAAATTAGGCTACATAACACTTCCATCGTGGTGACTGTCAATATCTTCACCATAATTAATGCAATTTCCTTCACACTGGAGCTGGAACTTGGCTTCTATCCTATATGGTCCTGTGAATTAAACATGGGTTTGTTGACGACAGTCCTAATACCACAACTTTAGTTACTGATTTAAAATGAGGATCTAGACATTTTGCTTAGCCCCTATGTTTTGGAATGGTTGCCTAATTAATGTGGATTATAAAGTGTAGCATATTCTCAGCAACAGAAAATATGACCAGTCCTCACCGTTCTTCAACTCTGTGTATTGTCAGCATCACAGCTGTATCAGAATTTACAGATGTCCTAAATTCTAATGTGTCACCTATGAAAAACATTGGGGATCGTGAGAAATCAGTGAAAAACAAAAACATGCAAGAAATATATTTAAAATAAAAATTCCAGTTGCCTTATATTGTGAAAGAATACCAAACATATATTGACTAGAGCTGTTGGAACCACAGCAAGTTTGAATTTTTTTTCCAGTTATTTTCTTTTCCCTCACAAAAGTAGTTAGTCAAAACGTAAATTTTAAGAAAAAAAGGTTTGGTTAGGTTTTCTCCTCCCTACACCTCCAGATCCAATACTGAATTTCTCGAAAAATAGACTCATGTCAGGTTCTTGAAGAAATCCATGGACTAGCATCAAGCAGAGAAACAGTCCTGAGTTTGGAATTCCTTATGCTCAGGCAAATCTTTAATCAAGAAGGAGTCTCTTTGACTGGTATTGACTACATATAGATGTCTATATCTATCTTATCTATCTATCTATCTATCTATCTATCTTTATATATATACACAGACACATCTATAAGTATATTTCCATGAGTTTTTTCCTGACATTTTTAAATTTTGTTTCCATTTTTCCTTCTACCTCCTCCAAAAAACCCTACTGGAAAAGTCTTGGTTTATTCCTACTAAAAGAGGGGAAGAAATTCTGTGGGTAGGCAAACACCTTTTTTTGTTTCTGCTCTTGTCGTTAACACCTGACTGATTTTTGGTCTTCTTCATCCATTATAAGATATTATCTATCTTTGCTAACAGATGTAATGACTTCTGTCAATCCAGAGATAGCATTTTTTTCTCACTCATGCTTTCATAAGACTGAGTAATCGTCCATGAGTATGTGTAGAGATTCAATCTGAAACTAAAATCTAAAATATGTCAGATACATGAGATGATTAGAACAGTATACACAAAATTATCACAAAATGAAAACAGCAAAAATGCATAAAAGCCACAGCTTCCATAAAAGTGATCCAAACATGAATACTCTTAAAATGGAGACATTTCTCAGCAGTTTACGACTAGAACCAGTTCTGAAATCAGAGCTGGACAAGAGCTATTAATCTCATACTGTACCCAGAAAACACACTTTTCATTGCTTTTGCTGCTACTATGATCTCTCATGACAAACTCAACCTACAGAAGGTGTCAATACCTTATGATGAATGCTATGAAGAGTGGCCAGTGTGTTTTCAAGGAGACTTCTTCCATACTCATACTCCTCTTCCTCCTCTTCAATACCATTAGTTAACACACTTAGGGGATTCTCTATGTGTTGCCCAGCCTGGGCAGGACTGTAGATGGATACATCTTGCTAATTCTCATGCTAAAATCCTGCCCGCATTCACACACAACCCAGAAGTTCAAACATTGCCTGCCGTAGCAGGATTCTACCTGCAACCTCCAAAGCAGCAGCGGCAGATGTTTTGGCTGGATGTTAAATACTTCCCCACACCCCCAGGACATTTTGCCTGCTAAGAGTTGCTACCCAGAGGCACAGGAACCCAGAGGTGTGGAAGAGACGTGCACACATATAGCCCAAGTGCCCTCCTCCTGCTTTTTGTAAAATGTGTAAATGTGAATAGATTGAAAGTTTTAGCCTGAAGTAAATTAAATACATTATGCATAATGGCAAACTATGCAGATTTATACCAGATAATCAGTTGGTGTGCTTTCCATTAAAGACAGCTAATGTCCAAACAGAATAGTTTGAACTTGAATAAGTTCAGATTGTTCCCACTGGGCACATCAGACTCCTGTAACATTGCCTTGTGATTGCCCCCAAAAGTGCTGTTTCCTATTATGTTCATATTTCAACCTGTTCTTTTTTGCACTTTTATGGACCCACCCACCTCAACCCTTCAACTCTTTTACTTTGTACAGAAATACTAAAAATGGGTTCTAAACCTTACCATAGCAAGAAGAATACAGTTCAGAGAGAGCTTGAAACCCATTTCTGATGGGAGGAATTCTCTGGGCCTTACCACTTTGTATAAACTAAGGTATTAATGACAGGTTTTGGCAATGAGGATCAGGAAGAAGAAAGTAGAAGGATGATGATACTATTCTTGACGAGAGAAAATAAGGAAAAGACAACCATGGGCCCAAACAGTACCTTCCCCAAAAAACAGTTGGAATTTCAGCTCAGGCTGCTGTCGGAAAATTTCCTATTTGTTCCAACACACTAAATGGAGCAGTGGCTCTCTAAAGAATGATGCACAAATTCAGTAGGAACAACTGGCTTATTCAACTTGGAGAATAGGGGATGGAGGGGAGACGTCTTTGGGGTCTTTAACATCGTCATTAGGAGAAATGGAGGGGTGGGTACCGATCTCTTCACTCTTGTGACCAGAGACAGGACCAAGGAAATGGCATGAAGCTGAGGGAGGGTAGGTTTAAGTTGGGTATCAGGAAAAACCTTTTCACACAGAGGGTGACTGGGCACTGAAACAGGCTCCCCAGGGAAGTGGTCACAGGACCAAGCCTGTCTGACTTGCAGAAGCATTTGGACAATGCTCTCAGGCACATGGTGTGACTCTTGGGGCTGTCCTGTGCAGGGCCAGGAGTTGGACTCAATGATCCTGATGGGTCCCTTCCAGCTCAGCATGTTCTATGATTCTATGAATTGTACTCTTGAAACTAACTTGCTGGACTCTGACCTTGAAAATTGCTACTGTCAGAGAGAGAACTTCAGTGTAAAGTCAAGTAATCTTTAGTATCTGTCCCTCCTTTTCCATCATTTGTTCTCTTGCTATGCAGGTTGTAACCACCGCAGGAACAAGAAGTTTCCTACCATGTTTAGACTACACATAGTGCTGTAGAGACCTTGTTTAGGCTGGTGCTTTGTGTCAGTGTAATCCTGTTTCCAGATATACAACACATGAATGCTCACATAATTCCCCAGGAAGAGCAGAGCTGAATGGCCAACGTTAAAAACAACTGATGGCTCTGTGAGCTTGCACAAGGCAGATCCCTTGGACAATAAGGCACAGCTTTCCCAGCACTTAACAGAATCAAACTTGCAGACTTGTGAGAAATCTAGGCTCAATCTGGATGATCCAGGCCAGGTCTGGGAGAAACCTGAAATCTGAAGAGCCCGAAGAGAAATGACATGGAGCCCTAGCTTATTTCCTGAGAAGAAATGTAAACTCCTTCATGGCAGCAAGCTCTTGACACTCTGGCCCCTAAATCCACAAGAAGCAGCCTGGCAGAAATATCCAAGCTGGGCCTCCAGTGGCAGTCCCACCAGCTGAGTTCAGAGGAGGAATGATTGTGGACACAGCAGCTGAACTAAGACTGTGAGATCTGACAACTTTATTGCCCTAAATTATCAGATACAGCTGAGCAGCAAACATGGCACAGACTGAAATGACACTGAAGCCTTTCTTCTTGTGGAGACAGTTTCCTGATGAAGTGTCTTAGTCAGTAATCGCAAAATATAAGATACTGGGGACTCTTTTTCCTACTTCCTTTAATAGTACCCCTAAGCTTGTGCCTGTTTAAAGGGCATATTGATTCTTGTTTCATGCAGCGAAACTGTAGCTTGTTAGGAATAGTACTCTTTTTTCAGTTTGGTTTGAGGGTTTTTTGTTTGTTTTGTTTGGATTTGGTTTTTTTTTACTTTTCTTTTTTTTTAAATCCATCCTAGCACTGCAGGTGCCAGTACCAGTGCATTATCTGCTCTTTCCTTGACTTTAATGCTTACACAGGGAGCCCATATATAAAGATCCAGGCTTATCAGGTGGGATTTCTGGCACACATACCATGTAGTGGTCTGTCAGCTGATCTTGTCATTTCAGAAGGAGTTTCTAGATTGTTCAGATGAACAGTCTGACCACATTTATCTTCAGGAAATAAACATGACATCAGCCTAAAAAGTCCCACCAAACCTTCTTTCACACAGACCCAAATTGCTTGTGGGTCCCTCACTGGGGAGATGCATTTTTGTCTGATCTTGCAATTTATAATGAAAAGAAGTATTGTATTTATGAACAATCAGCCACTGTATTGTTCACAAATTTGTTATTTTAGGGTTTACGTTTGACCCTTGGTTATGAGACATAACCTCTGTAAGACTAACAGTGCTAACATCCTCTGCTGTGCACTGTTAACTCTGCAGAGCACTTACAGCAGGGTTCACTATGGCAGCTGCCAAACAGCTGCATTTTGACCCAGTATCTCAGTAAGGCACCCTTCTTGCCCCACATTGGTTCCACCACAGCTGGGAGATATGGGAGGGATGAAAGGTCTCCGGGTGCTCAGATAGGCAGCTGCTTCCCCAGACAGATCTTTGGGATTTGATAAATACGTGGTATGGGTTAGGCACAGTCATCGCAAAGGCAAGTATGGATAACAAAGTATTGGATTTAGGGGCTGTCATTTCCCTTTGTGAAGATCTGGGAACAAGAGTGCATGCGAGTACATTTGGCTGTAGCAGCCCTGCAGAGCCAGAAAAGACTGCACAACTCACCATCAGAAAGGTCTGCTTAAAGCAGACATTTCTAATGATGGGGGAAGTATTCTTTGATGGTTACCTGCCTAAAACTCCTCAGTTTGAAGTCAACACAGGACTGCATTACTTTCCTGAGTGAACTTGCCCACAACAATATGTTCTCTCCCACGTTTTGTATGAATTTTAACCTCTTTTCACAATTAGAATGTGTGAAAAAAGTTTACCTTAAAGCAAAGTTTAGAATTACCAAATTAAACTGTTCTAAATATCTTTGCTATATTGAACGCCAGTAATAAGGAGGCCTGAGTACCACCCTTGATCTTCACTGCTTTAATAACATCAGCAAATAAAAAAGATTGGACATTTTTATACAAATGTAAGGTTTCCTAGACTGCCACGGCTTGCATCATACAGCTAAACTCTTATCACAAGCTACAAAACAGATAAGAAGCCTGTATTTGGGCAAATGTCATATTTCTGTTTAGTTTGTTAATTTTTTGTCACCCAGTTTATATATGATATTGGTAATGACTACGTTTTACCAAAATATTTTTAAAATTTAGAATTATTTTTCAATTCAGTTGGATTTTTTCTGAGACAAAAAAATTTTAAAAAAGTTTGATTAAAATACAGAGCAAATGGAAATCTTCAGAAGAAAACCCTTTTCTCTCTACAATTTCCTGGGTTTCTTTCTGAAATTAAATGTTATAATAATAGTCAATTTGAAGAATAAAAACCTTGCAAAACTTCTAATGAAAAGTGGGCATTTTTACCTATTCTGTTAATGTTATTTACCTATATTGCCTCTGCTATGTGTCCTAGTGTTATCAATGTAGATAGAAAGCACCATATGACAAGTAAATTACACTAATTACAGATTTTTCACATGGTCCTTTATTCCCAAGAGATTTACTTTGCTATTTCATCTCACTTTTACATGTTAAATCAATACCTATATTGGCATATATCAGGGACACACAGTACCAATTATTGGCAAATTAGATCCTGACACAAGGCATTTGTTTCTAATAAAGGTGTTGCCCATGGCTATATGCACCATATCTTATAATTAATAATTGTGTGTTCTGGCAGATCCTAGCAGTTTTAACCTGAGCTTTTCATCAGTGTTTGTAACAGTACAGGAATATTCTATGGGCTATATTATTTCACATGACTCCTATGTGAAGAGCTGCTCAATAGTGCAGTAGCCTTTCTTTGCCTGAGTAACAATGGCAGTACTGATTACCCTTAATAACATTATTATGCTGTGTGCACAAATCAAGTACGAAGAGCAGTCAGGTGGAGAATTAGATTGTTTTAAAAAAACTGATCTTTATTCTTGCTACACATCTGCTGAACCTTGAAAACAGTAATGAGATGGCCTTTAAATCTCTACTGCTTTGATAAGAGATGAGAGGTGCAGCCAAATAACATTTCTTCCAGTTTGGTAGCTGTAGCTTGCAGGCACTGCTCTGCCTAGAGGTTACTTACAGTGGAAGTTATGAAAGAAGAACTTGAACTGCATATGTAGTTGGTACAGATATATAAATATTTTTATGGCACATTTTATGTAGAAATATGGAGATATTAAACCTCAATCAGTCAAAAAACCTCTGAAAGGAAATTAAAAGCAAAAAATCCATTATTGGCTGAACTGGTTCTGGAGAATGGACATAATACTAGATAAAAACGTTAAAAAACAGAAGGTGGATTTGATTTTGTTTGTGTGCAGCCCTCTCCCAATACAATCAGTTGCTTATAAAGTGATTTTTCATATAGCCATGCAGAACAGCTGCCAAGGCTTTTCTGGTTCTTCTTACAGCCTTCTTACAGTTCTTCTTACAAATGTCTGGATAATGCCACCTAAACTCAAATTTTGGACCATGAGCAGATTCTGCTCTTTCCAAGAGATCAAGACTTTATTAGAAGATATCTCAAACATTCAAACACAGACACCTCTCAAAAACCTGAAGCCTTCAACATTTATAGTTTACAGCAGCCACATTGTTTGATTTTGCCCCATACTGCCAAATGACTGACTGGATAGGGATTGAAAGCAGATTTACTCACGGCAAGGACAGCCCTTAAAAAGACTCTAAGTGGCTCCTTCAGTTTTTCAAGGGATATTCAGTAGTCGTGGGAATTTGAACCACTTAATCCAATTTGAATAAGCAAGCCATTTGGCAGCTCCCTGCAAACAACTCATCCTCATGAAAACCAGTCCTTGTTGGTCTGGACAACATTGTGTTCTGATCCATTCCTTGTTTGGTGTTATTTGTGAAGTGCCTGGTTAATGGACACACTGCCAAATATATCCTTGTGTGCCCTTCAAGTGCACTTTCATTTTACTCCCCCTGCCTTATTCAACACTTCTAGGCTTTTTTTAGCATTTTTTCTTACTCATGTCCCATTTCTCACAAATCCTTTCCAGGCAAGGCAACTTGGCCTCAGGAAACACAGTCGAACAAATGATACAAAAAAAGCGTAGGTATTTGGTCTGGAAAACTAATGAAAGAAAACTTTTGATGACTTCTGTTGGATCCAAAAAAGGCATACCTTAGTGCAAATTACAGGAATATTCTATATTCTAATGGAGAAATTGGATGAAAATGAACCAGAAGTTTCCATAACAATATCTTCAGGAAGCTATTTTACTTTCTAGTCTATTAATGTGCTACAGTTGTCACACCTAGAAAATACAAATCCACCGTCATCAACACATCGTGCATGGCTGAGGGATGGAGTTTTTCTCCTATGTGCATTTTCTAGTGTTTCAAGTGTCCAAGGATTTTCCAGTCCAGTTGCAAAAGGGCATGTAGCTGCCAAGTTTTTGTATGCACACAGTACCCCACCTGTCTCTGCAATCACAGAGATTGGGTGCACAGGTAGAGATGGGAAAAATGCCTAAGTCTTACTGGCTTTAAACTTTGCCTCCTCCTCAGCCTGTCCAGTTCAGCAAATGATCCCAGACTGTCCGTGTGGCTGCAGTAACTTGCAAAACAGAGACACCAGGTGCTGGGTATGTGAGAGCAGAGGGGATGACTCAGAAGAAACTTCACTAATTGCATAAGTCTTCTGGGTCTGCTGCCAGTTGGCAGAGTGTAGCAGCTTCACTAAGTTTCCCTCACTGTGCTGCTCACTTCTAGATTGGGAAGAGGGGGCTGGGGGCAGCATCTTTCTTCACTCAACTTGAATTAAAAAAAAAATAGAGGTGTTTCCACCCACCTCACTGCTGATGCCTGTCAAGAAGAGAGATGTGTCTGCAAGACTAATGCTATTCAAAGAGTTTTTAAGTTCTTCACTTCAATTTACATCTAAGGATCTGAGAAGGGAATCACCTTTTCTGGATAGAAAAGCACCAGACTGCAGCATAGGAGGTCGTCTCAAGTGGCTGAGAGACAAAAAACATAAGATGAAGCATTATTATGAATTCAAATGATAATGCCAGAGATTCTTTCTTCCTTGAGCAAGCACAGATTTGCCATTTCATACTTAAATTAATAGGCTAACTACTTTGCCACAACTCTTTAAATAAACACCAAAAGCTAAGCAGCACCTGATCTTTCCCCTATGAAAAACAGCAGAGAATTAAAAACTCTTTTTTTTTCATTTTTTTAACTAAATCATTGTCCCATAATAACCACAAAGACAAGATGCTTTCAGGTAGGATGTTTTTAGATTGGTAGGATATAGATCCCCTGAAGACCTTTGTGATCAGTGTGAATGAGGACAGAAACGGGACATGACGAAAACTATCCCACATTCTGGGCAATTTTCTCTCCATTCTTAGAGCCTGTATCCTGACTACTTTCCAAACCTCCAGCTTCCCTGAAACATCACTGCAACAGTTTTATTCAGAAAGTCAGCCTTCAAAATGTCAATTCAAAATAGGTTTCAGATGTTTTGCATGAGGAGATTGATTCCTGTTATTAATTTCTTGCTTTGATTGAACATAGCTCTGACTAGTCTCAGTTTCCTCTTCTCTTATTTTGTCTCATAAATGTAGATTCACAAACTATCAGGATACAAACTATGCTGAATTTAACCACCTTCATCCCTCTGCATCTTGACTTAGCCCATGAAGTCCTGATGTCTGAGGAGGGAATAACCAGCAATTTTAATTTCTTTGAAATAAAGAGAAGCTTGTCTAGTCCCTGACATGATATATTCTTTCTTTCCATTAAAGACAAAAAATAAGCCTACGTAGCAGCCATGAAATACCAAGGACAGGACACTGCAAGCACAGGTGCTCTACACCTAACTATTGAATTTTGTCCTTTTGCTTAGCAATCTAGTATCTGTGGTTTTCTGCTTGCCTATCACTGGACTGCTGTAAAAGCTCTGTATGTTTATAAATATGCATCAACTAGACTCAGAAAATAAGGTACAGAGAAAAGGGAAGTGATCTGTCCCAAGTTACTCAAGTCAACGGCAAAAAGCCTCAGAAGAAATTAAGAACTTTGACTCCCATTCTCCTGCTTCTCTTCATCATTCAGGCAAAACTAATAAGCTGTTCCTGTCTGCAAAGCTCCTGCCAAAGACATGGCTTTATCTGGGCCATTTCATACTGCAGTAGGCAGGAGCCTTGACTGCCTCCAGTGCCCCCAAACATTTGGCACTCTTCTCATTGCTTCCCCCAGTGCCAAGTGACAGAAACCTGCTTGTGACTGAAAGCTCAGGAATCTCAGTGTCACTTCTGCTTAGCTTAGCAGTCACATCAGGATCTGAAGGCTCTGCCTTCCAAACCAGTGCCTGCATCTATTTGACTATGGAAATGCATGCAGAGGTCCAGTTAAGAAAAAATCCCAGCCTGTCTGAAATACTAACGGAATAACCCATCTACCCAGGGAGAAAAGCGTTCAGGTAAAGGCTGCTTAGTAGATATTCAATAGCTTTAACCCTCAGTGGTGAAGCAAAAGTCAAGGCTTCATATTTGATGCAGGTGCTTTAAACTATCTCACCCCATCTCACAGGATGCAGTTGCAGAGAGGCAGAGGAACACAGAGAGCCTGCAGCAAAGAGTGCATGAGAGAAACTAAACAGGATCTGAGATCTGCTTGCATCTATCAAAACCTTCCTTTAGAGGATTGTCAGTCTGAAGAACAAAATCTCTTGGGAGGGGTTTAATACAAAAATCAGAAGTGATGTACAAAGAAGAGGTATTAAGACCGAGTGTTCCTTGTCTCTTCCACCACAAGAACTAATAGGAACCAAACAGAGATCCTAGGAGCCATGTCCAAAGCAAAAAAAAATGTGGTTTACTACAGGTAGCAGATCTGAGAAACTCCTGGACAAAAGAAGCCGAACTGCATGCTAGACACTTGTGTGTGCCAAATAAGGAACTGTTCCAAAAAAGAAATCATTAGGGTTTAGGAAAGGCACTGAAAAATAGGAGTCATGTTCTAAAAGAAATTAGCAGTCTGGAAAGTAACAGGGGTAAGAAGTACGAAATGTTCACCCTGTTCTTGCTGCTTTGTAACCGCCTTGTACTGCTACAGCTAAAAAGAGAGTACTGAGTAGATAAATCTTTTATTTGACCAGTATAGCAATATTCTGTTCCATTCTTACACCAGATTTTTCCTACTCAGGCCTGCCACAAACTGCTCACAAATATTTAGTTTTGCTGTAATAGGATGAACTCTGTTGGTCTGGTCTGACACCAGAGTAATTAGGAAAGCATTTCTTCTGTTGCAGGGCAGAACACCGAAACCTCACACCGTTAACCTGAATATTTGAGTGGTTTCCTCGCCCACACTGACCACAAGACTCCAGTACCTGCACCACTGCTCAGTCATGTGGACAAACGCATCATTTATGCTTGATCTCAATGCAGCACCATTGTTATTGAAGTTAACTGGTTCTCTTCCACAGGAAAAGAAATATATTTATATTTATTTAACATAGTACACCTACAGGCAAACTAGTCTAACAAATCAAGAGACCAATATTGACTGTTGGTGTAAAGGCAACAATGGTGAAGGATTTCCCTTCCCTATATATGCCTAAGTCCTGGCTAACGTGCTTTAATGAGATTGTTACGAGCAGGGGAGTGTAATTCATTTTTCATAGTCTCCCTCACCTCTCAACCTCTCTACTGAGTTTGACAACCAGGAGGGACACAATTAGCAGCTATGGTGAAGTGGATGCATATTTTATGAGTTTGCTGGCAGAGCAGAGACACTCCATTTTCTTTAATGTGTTTAGACAACTGGCTGAGGTGGGTGAACTTGAATTCCTGACCTTGTGCAATAAACCACCATGTGGTATTACCACCCTCTTGAGCCATACTGCTTCAGAAGACTAATTTTTAATATTTGACTTAAAGCATTTCCTTAAGGGATAAAAGCCTAACAATCATAACACTTGTACAGAGAAATCACACATCCAAGGGCATTGCTTGTTTTTCCTTAAAGATAGCTACAACGGTATCACTGAACTACTGAGAGCGAATCTGAACAAGGCAAGTTGCATAGTTTTAAGAGCACATTAACATCAGTAGTTCATATATCAGCCTGCATTTTCATCTTATGATATACAGATACATACAATATCTACACATATAGCAGTAGCATGATGGATGTTCTCCTTACAGAACTGTGATGGTAACAACAACAGGTGACAAGACAGATGCATTTCTAGTTGTACCTGGATGAAAAATGACGCAAAATGCAGCTGAAAGAGCTTATAAATACAAGCTCTTGTACACTGAGGTGATAGAGTATGAAACCTTGAAGCAATAGACTATTTTCTTTCACGAATAGGACTACACATTATGTTGGCCATTTCATCTTTTATTCTAAAGAAAGCATCTTTTCCTATTGGAGCAAGAGTACATGCACATAGACTGTACTTAGATTGTGCTCAATCTAAGTTCAAGTGCATGTTAACAAGATAGTAAAAGCTACTTGTTAAATACTGTTTGATCTGTTAGAATAGAATATATTCTAATGATACAATTCAAGGCACTATTAGCATTTTGAAAACTACTGTCCCCTGGATAGTTTAAGTGAGGAAGTCTAGATCCTTGGCCCACGTGTATTTGGCTGTGTCTACAAATACCTCTTCAGTAAACTCCAGGAGGTAAAATTAGAAGCATTGTGCCTCAATATTTTTGAGGTCATTTCAACTAACTAGAACCTTAAGACTTCTTTGAAAACAGCTTCAAAATTAATTTTATGTATGGGACTGAATCCAACTGACAGGCACAAATAGGTCTAATCTTTGAAAAGGTATAGAATTTGAAAGAAGCTCTACACAGCTATGCTGTTTCTTCTTTTCTTTCCACTGCTTCCCCATACCCAGTTCCCTTTGACTTTTTCATCTTTCATGTCTCCCTAATGACAGTTCCAGTAAAGCATTCATTTGTTCAGGAAACTTCACTGAAATTAATCCACTAATATCGTGACAGTTTCCAGCAGCAGAGAACATTTCTGCAAGAAAGTGCTGAATTGGTCATCAGCTGACTCATACGTTCCTGCTCAGCAAGGAAGCTCATATCACAAACAGGACAGCTGTATTTATATTAAAACCATGACAAGCTCCCTGTCCAAAGGCACCAGCAATGTAAGTAGATAAACATGTGAATGAAACTGTGTGTAGCAATTCCTACAATTATTATTGAAGTATTTGGTTGTGCTTCATCTCCTTTTGGGAGCCTGGATCTCTCAAAAAATAGTGGATGGGATTTAAGAATATTACAGAAATAACCTTAACCTTCCCCTTAGGGATAGCCTGGGTAACTTAAAGTAAATTCAATCTCTAAAATCTGGTGGAGTTCAAAAATGTAGAGTTCAGCAGAGCAATGTGCAAAAACTGCCTGGAGGTCAGAATAACTGATCTAACAATATTCGTCTTTCATGCTGTTTTACTTACAGCGGGTACTGTTTTGCCCTTCATGTAGCAACACCTGAGTAATGTTGCATCCTTGCAATGGCAGCAGCTATTTCTGGCTAGTGAGCCTGTTCCAAGGGGGCATGAAAGAGCTCTGAACGGCAGGTAAATTTCTTGCCTGCATGTTTCTAATTAACCCTGGCAGCCTGTTCCAATGCCTAAGCACTAAACAAAAACAAAGGAAAAGTAAAGATGGGTAAGGAAGGATGAGAAAAGAGGACGCTAATGATAAATAACCTGTTTTAAAAGCAATTCAAAGTGGTCAAAAGCCTGAGAGCAAGTGGCCCAAGGTTCCTGCTTCAATCATTTCCACTGTGATGTGCATAGGCTGTAGAGAGAATATTTACAAACTCAGCTTTGTGTTACAGTCATGGAATTACAAACAACTGAATCTCATTCAAAGTTCATTAATTTAGTGGGAGTTTAGCGTGTGAATATGGGTAAGCTTTGTATAAACACCACAATAAAAAAAAAAATTTTCCATGAATGATAACCTCAGGTTTATAGCACGTAAGGAATATATCTATAGCAAAAACCCCTCCACATTCCAGCTGACTTTTCCAAGACAAGTACAGTTATTGCTGCCCCTTGCTAATTAGCTCTTTCATATATGGGGTCCAAGTTTTGACAAGCCTCTTCAGCATCTGAGGCATCACTCCCCACATACACCCCTGCACAGGCAATGTGCAGAGGCTGCAAGAGCACACAATAGTGTGGCTAAAAGTCATTCCCTGACAGATTAACTCTGTGCCTACAAACTTGCCCAAGCACATTGAATTTATTAGTGTGCACACAGCTAGACAGAGTTTGCTCCTGAGGCAAATGAGAAGTAACTTAACCTTCTTGACCTTGTGTGGGAGAAGTTGTGGAGAGCTCCCATTAACTGAACTAGGGAAGCAGTAACAGAAAGCCTGGGAGATTCAGGAAAGGATGGCCTTCTAAACTGATATATCTGTTGAAATTACTTGCCTGCTTAAAAGCAGATGGGTCAGCGTAGTGAAGCTGACTGTGTGCAAGACCTCTGCTCCTCCAACATGAAAATTCCAACTAATGCCAACAAAGCACCATTATACCTACCCAGCAGTCTGCTTAAGATCCCACGGGGTACCTGCATATCAGCTTTTCCCTATGAAGTAGAAGGATATGCTAACAAAAATACAGAGCTTTGATGTCAAAGAACCTGTGTTTTCCTCCCAGTGGTGTGTGGTCCCCAAAGGAATGACTTCTGGCCCTGCTCTTGTCTAATTAAATCCCTGAAAATTACCTTTAATTTCACTTCTGACTGAACATTTTTTAGGAATGAAAATCTGCTCACATGTACTGACCTAAAAAGTTATAGAGACTTCCAATTCCAACCTCCTTAGTATGAGGACACTTGACTAACAATTCAGAGTCAAAATTTGAACAGCAATCATATTATTTAAACAGACACATTACACAGCAGTTACACACAAATATTCAGATGTTTTATGGCTCGCAGTGGTAGAAGTAGATTTGACTAATTTTAGGGCTACTTGAACTGTCTCTGAAGGGCTAAACCTGTTAGATACAACTCCCTTAAATACTTCAGAAATATTATGAATGAACAGATCAATCTATCCATGCTTTAGTCAAATCTGGCTATCATGCAGCCAAGTTTCTCCAAGAAAACTGCCAGCCACTGCTAATACCTTTAGCAGAGCACCACATCACTAAGTCTGTAGTTCCTTCTCTGGTTTAAAACTGCCTTTCTGATCTGCCCTTGAAATCTCTGCTTTATTTCTTCTCATTTAAAATCTTCAGAATAAAAGCAAAGGCAATCCCAGAGGTTTCAAGGGGTTTATTTTTCATTCACTCCTCATCTTTGTTTTCCTGACACAGCTGACAGCAGATTTGGGCTATCAGTTGTATACTCCTGGATTATTCTCAAACGCATAAAAAAAAATACCCAGCAAAGCAGGAAGAGGAAAATGCCAATCCATGCAGTCGCAATGCAACTGAGGCTTCAGAACTGAACACTTCTATATTCCCTTCTAAATTTAGAAAAATGTGAAGAATGGAAAGATATAAAGACCAAAGGCAACCATAAAGCTATATGGGAATCAGAGCACAAGCTACAAGTCAAGAGTTAAAAATAAGACAATGGGGAGTAAGTGTTGGGTTACACTATGTGGTGACAGAGAGATAAGCCCGGATGGCCGGAGAGACAGCCTCTTTCCTGGGCCCAGAGGTGACCCTGGGACTGTATCCAGGTCACCGGGGATGGGCGGAGAGAGGTTTGTGGCTTGTGGACAAAGCTGGACCTGTGAGAAGTGAAGATTGTAGTTTGTGACCTTATAGGGTATTGTTTACCTGTTACCATAATAGGCAATGTCTGTGCACTGCTCCAGGTGATAGGGAGACAATGTGGTGAACATCTTTCCTGTTTACATGATGTTATATCCTGTTCTGTGGGGGTATTTAGGGAACTGCACAATAAACGGGATTTTGTCTTTGACTTTGCACCTGAAGGAGTGCAGAGTTATTGCCCATGTGTGATTACTGCAAATAAGTCTAGAGTCCAATACTCTAAAAGGTATATTAGATGAAGGACGGAAATTAGGTCATGGCTGAAGAAGATAGTAGGACTGAAACAGCCAAAAATGAAGAAAGATAGAGATATGGGCCCCTCAACATAAGGTCATGGACCTGTTGGAGTGAGTCCAGGAGAGGGTCATGAAGATGCTCAGGGGACTGGAACACCTCTCCAATGAAGACAGGCTGAGAGAGCTGGGGCTGTTCACCCTGGAGAAGAGAAGGCTCTGAGGAAAGTTTATAGAACTTTCCAGTGCCTAAAGGGGGCTACAACAAAGCTGGAGAGGGACTTTTTACAAGGGCATGGGGTGATAGAACAAGAGGTTAGGTATAGATTAGACATTAGGAAGAATTTCTTCATTACAAGGGTGATGAGGCACTGGAACAGTTTGCCCAATGGAGTAGTTGACGCCCCATCCTTGGAAATGTTCGAGACAAGGCTGGACAGGACTTGGAGCAACCCGGTCTAATGGAAGGTGTCCTTGTCATGGCAGGGGATTGGAACTAGAAGATCTTTAAGGTGCCTTCCTGCTAAAGCTTTCTGTGATTCTATGAACAGCCCAGGCATCAGTTAAAGGCTCTTAAGAGCCAGAATTAAGACAGAAGCTGATTCCAATTTCCAGTTAAATGCCCAAGAGAGTAAGAGGTTAAATACAACATTAATAAGTACATATGAAAGGAAAAGCTCTGGGACACCCAAAGGACTGACAGCAGCTGACCTATAAGGGCTGCTTTTATTTCAGCAACTTCAGCTTTTCTTTGGAACTGATATGGCCAGAGTAAGAGTACCCAGCATCCAATAAATGCACAGACACTCATTCTAGTTGAAAGGCAGTGAAAAATAAATTTCAGTTTTATTCAGCTCTTGTCCTTAAATACTTTACTGGCTGCCAGGCAGGAGCGATTACCATTACAGGCAGTAGCTCTACAGACCTATGGCATTTGAAGCAAGGCGAGCTTTTTTCATTTGTTTTGGGTGGTTTGTTTTTGCTTGTTTACCATGTGGGACAAAATGTACTGGCTTTGGGAAAATAGTTTAGGTCTTGTATTTACAAGGATATTTCCCCTCTGCTTCTCAAAATGCTACAGTGACGTGTCTTGTTTATCTGATTGACATAATTATGTCAGCTTAGAAGATGGATACTGAGCCCTGTTTTCAGCTTTCACTGGAAAGTTAAATGAGAGGTGGGAAAAAACAGCATAATCCAGCTTCTATCAAAAAGCAAAACTTAAATATTTTTAAGCTTTCAATTTGCTTATTTAACTTTGGGAATCTTACACTTGATTTCATTTTGCTTTTATTACGATCAGTCTCCTAGATCCAAGACTTATGTCTGTTCCTTACCTGTTTTGAAATCATAATGCTAACTTAAAATCTGTGAGATCTGAAAAATAAATCAAAATGTATTTTCTTTAGACTTCTGCTTTCTACTCCTTGAGCCAACACACAAGCCCTGACTTCAAATCTTCCTCTCCCATAGCTTGGAGAGCAACTGCATTTCATTTATTTATTTATTTCTGTACGGTGGGAAATCATATTTAATCACATGCCTCCATATGTCAGATCTTTAAGAAACAGAGGAGACGTGGCAACATGGTGTCCCCTTGATGCCCAGTCTTAGCCATTGCTGGAAACAAGTCGCGCAGGTGAAAAGCTCACAAGAGAAAAGGCAGTAGCAGAGTTTCTAGAGTATTTCCCACCACATTTATTACCTTTGTTGGGTTCAAACCAAAAATAAAGGTTTTTTCTTGATCTCTTTTATTTAGCCCAAAAAGAATAGAAAAATACTTAACATGACAGCAATATGTCTGGCTGTGGTAGGCACCACCACATTTCATCTCATATTTGGAAAGCTTTACCTCTCCCAGATTCGTGTGGAAAACTCTATTTTCTTTGCTGTAGGATTATTACAGTGGTTTCAGCACTGATAAACTGCCCATGAACTGCATAGCTGCAAGGTCATGGCCCACAAATTAAGATGCACTTCTTCCCTCTGAAACTGTGAAAGGTTCTTTTTCCCTTCCTTAATTGGTTAAATGCAGGCTGGACAGAGTCCTTAAAGGTGAGAAAATCAGTGCTAACCAGCAGGATGGGACAAGATCCCTTCATGGGTCTTCACCATCTGTGTTTCTGACAGCTGCCCCAGCAGATGAAATCCGTAGCGCTGCATAAGCACCTCGATGGTTGGATAGTAATTCTTCATGGCAGACACTGTCTCCATATAATTAGAATACAGGCTTATGTGAGCTAGGAAACCACCAGCAGACTAATTAATTGTGGCAAGTAGCACATGCTTCTCCATTTCCTGGTAATTGACTGGCAGTGAATCTTTTTTTTTTCCAAACAATTCATTTTTAAATTAAAAAAAAATGAGTTTGTAGAAATTCCACAATCCATACCAACTAAGACAGAGGAAATCCTCCAGAAGTAGAGGATGCTTTCAAGTATTCTGGTAAGTTTGCTTCTGTTACATTCAGACTCAGGCAAACTTCTATTAGTTCCCTTACATATATAACAAAGAATCTACAGATATTTTGTGGATTTCAGGCCAGAGAAAAAAGGCAGAAAGTTTGGATTTAAAAAAGTTTGTGGCTTAAAGGTGTTTTAGATTGTTAGATTGTTTAGATTGTTTTAGATTGCTCCTTATATGAGGAACACTTATAAACTACTTATCATAGTGAAGATTTCCCATACATAGATTGTAGATACACTGTGATCGACATTAAAAAAGGCCATTTGACTCAAAAATTCAGCATAAAGAAACTTGCAAATAAATATATTGTAATAAAGGAAAATATAATCATATGATGGATGATTGGAAACTGTTAGTGCTGGCCACCAGAAAATCACCTTCTAAACCACTTTGACTCTCAAATATTTTCTCTCTCACAGAAAAAAGGACTCTTCAGGTAGGAGGAAATAAGACATTCACTGATGACAATAAGTCTGCTCCTGTGTGAATAAAGGTGAGATTTTTTCACACTATTGAGATCCACCCCTGTCACTAGCTGCCTTTTTAAAAATTACAAGTCATACTCCTGCTTGCCAACGTCTGACATAACAAAACAGCTTCCTGGTTTCTGTGGGTATTTGGACGCCATAAAGATAGCTAGAAGATACTGTCCCCCTTCTATCAATTCTCCAGTGCACAGACCCCAGAGGGACACTCTGATCTGAGAGGTTTGCATGCTCTCCTATTGCAGCTATTGAGAAAAAATTCCCAGAGGGCTCAACTCAAGGCTTTGAAAGCTTTAGATTTGTTTTGAAGATGCAGTAACAAAAGACCACAGATGAGATCCAAATGGGTTCTCTTGTGTTTTTATTGTGGCATATTAACCAAACCTCCCAGAAGAAGTCTGGCTGCTGACCTCGCTTCAAGGCGCACCCTCTAAGACGTGTTCAAAGCACAGGCAGAATGGATACCCACAGGCATTGCTGTAAAATCCTCCATCAGCAGGGTTCACTTACACTGTGGGAAACTAAGGCTGACTTTGTATTTTGCTTATTATTGTGTAGGCTATTTTGAGCACTGGCTTCAGAGTAACAGTAAAGGCAGCCTTCTTCTTTGTGTCTTCCTTAACTCTAAAGTTTACTGTGGGCAAGAGTTTTCCCCACACAAGCAAAGATCTTTGAAACACATGAATAAAATCCCTGTAAGAGCATTAAGCATTGTCTGCTTTAAGACTGGCATTGCAACACCGGACACTGTAGAGTTCCCAGAAGTTCTTTTTCCTCTTTCCTCCATTCCTGCCCTTTCCTGAGCAGTTTGTCTTTGGAGGGGATTGGATAGGCACAGGCCTGCTCCAGCCCTGCTAATCACTGACACAGATATTTGTGAGCACAGCCCCTTTCTGCAGTCTTGGCCCAACACGTTAGACCTAGAAACGTTTCCACGCTAGCAGGCATGAGTGTGGTAGCTAGCTTGGTTGCCACATTCATGTTGCCAACTTGCTTCTAGAGTTGGGAAAGACTCTGTGCTGTGATGAGCTCTCACTGCATCAGAGAAAATTTTCATTTCACCTCAGCTTGTCTGAGGGGGTCAAACTGAATGGTCTAAAACAGAAACTTCTGTTTCCTGCTTTATATTTGCAAGTCCAGTAAAGAGCAAAATTATTTTCAGGAAAGGATTCAAAGATTTTTTCGTCATAGTCTATGAAGAGCATACTATCCATTTCTATTTACACGTATGTGGAGAAAGGATTGCATTTTGTTTGTAAATAACATCTAAAAGTAAAGCATTCAGTTCTGGAGCTTGCCTGTCGTCTTGAAATGCATCTCCCAATGGTCAGAGACACAAGGAAGCCATGGAGATAAATGCACATCCCTGCCCTCCATTTCTCTTTGCTCCAGTGACACCACTGAGGGAGGTTAAATTCATTTCTCAGGCTGTAGAAAAAACATCCTCAGCTCTCCCAGTTTGATGTAATATGGTAAGATGGAACTGTCCAGGTGAGCGTGTCAGTGATTTTACTATGAAGAAAGATTTGAGAAAGATGAGACATATCAAGAAGATGAGGAAGGAAAGTCCTGTGGTTGAGACTTGAATGGCCTTTGATTAGACTTCCTTCCCTGAATTTGAGGAGCAGAGTGGTTTTGGAACAATGTAACTGCCAGAGTTGCAGTGGCTTCCCTTTCAGCCCTCAGTGGTTTGCTATTATGGAAGTAAATTGACATATTTGCATGTGAAAGCTCTCTATTATCATCTCCGGGATCAGGTTGGATTCAGAACCAGCAGGGCTGGAAGGAAAAGAAGAATAGATTGCCCTTCAACAACAAAAAAACCAAACCCCTCACTTGTGCTCTTTCCTCATCCTCAGAAACAGTTAAAAAAACAAAAAAAGAAACCTACCCCAAACCTCCTTCCCAGGTGATGAGGACAATAGGGGAATTTTTTTCCCTTTCCAGCCCTCTCAATGCTTGCTCCCAGGGTTTTCAGTTTGTGTGAGCCTCGAGAAAAAAAATAAAATAACAAAGTTCCCATTCTTCAAATAAACCAGACTTTTTAGTTTGCTTACCAGTCAAGTTGGTCTGGGCAAAATACTGTTTCTTCATCACACACATTCACTCTGTTTCAAATTGCAAGGATCTACGGGCAACAGATATATAGCTCATATGCCTTCTGTAAGTACTCACCTTAACATCAAATATTAGTTTAAGGCAAGGACCACTTTCCCTTTCTTCCAACTCCACACGACAGCTCAGCCCTATGTCAGAGACAACTTGCACGAAGACAATAGGAAGAATGAGGCCCTTATTGAGCAAATCCTCTCTCCATTAAGACCTGTTGTGAGCCTAGACAACAGATTATGCCAGCACCTCTTTGCTTGCCCCTCCCCAAACTGAGGATGTTGCAGGAAAAGCAGACCATATGCTCAGGAGAAGGAAGCTATCCACAGTGAATTCCTGCATTTAAAACTTCCTCCTTTCTGAGTCAACAGTAAGAATTTCTGGCCAAAGTCATGAAAAGATGGCACATGCATCCTTGACAACATGTTGTGGAACTTAATAGCTACAAAGAACAAGGACACCCTGTCAGGAAGGCAACCAGGCTTTCTAATCTAACTGGACAAAACAGCAAACCTTTCAATAACAAGCAAAGATCCCAAATTAAATCCCACCAAATAAAAAGATTTAGAAATATCTAAACTAGGTCAAAGAAAATTGAGAACTACTCACCATAGTACAATGAACTTCCACTGAATTTTCTGAAATTCTTAAGCTCCGAAGGAGCTTCAGACTATGGACAGATTACTGGAGCTCCTGAAGAACCCTCTCATCAATCACCCATGGAGGACTAAAAGAAATGAGTTCTGACTGCTTGCTTCCATATATTACCTTTCTAATTACTCCTTTTATACCTTTTAGGTGCAAAGGTGCTAGCAGGCATCCACTTTCCAAGTATTTTGTTATCACAAGCCATAGCAACACATTTAAAAGCTCCTGGCATAAAGATAATGCGATCAAATACAGGCCAAGGTTACTGTCACAAACACGACAGATTGCTGATGGAAACAGATAACCCTTATAATGACTTTGTGTTCTGTTATTTCAAAAAATTATTCATTAAAGTATGGTGTTTATTGCTCCGGATCCTATACCATCATCTTTTATTATCTAAGTCAAGCTGTGTACCCTCAGTTAAGAACATTGTCTTCCACATGTTTTATTCCTTCTGGTAGTCAACCATGGTGAGCTATATTTACAAACAATATTTACTGGGGGCTTCGGGATTTAGTTTGCTTTTGCCAGTGCTGTTCTTTGCACTGCATGAGTCTTCCTCAAGTGCTTAGCACCTGCTCAGTTGCAGCCAGAGAGCAGTTCAGGCTATCCATTCTAATGGCTTGTAACTAATGCTGCTCATCTGGGGTGCTCGAACCAAAAACTGGAAACACAGAGGGCTGTTTCTTCCTTTTACTGGAAAGATTTTTTTTCTATCTCGGCAGAACATACTTGGGATATTCAGGTGAAAAATGTTAAAACAAAGTGAGAGAAGAAATAAGAGGGAGGTTGGATTTTTCTTTCATGAGAGGTCATTCAGAATCTTGTTTGAAGTAGCTTTTTTTTCTCCCTATCATCAATAGTACACAAGGCTTTGCTAATATTTTATAATAAATAAGAGTGGTCCAAATTAACAAATTTTTCCTTGTATGAAGGTAAATCTCTCCAGAAAGACTTAATCTCTGCTTTTCCTCTCAAATTATTAAGGTTATCAATGTGAGAACCTGGTCTAGACATTTAAACAGCACCTATTTTTCAAGAGATTCAAGCACCAAAAACAATCTTCACCCTATCCAACTTCAAAACTAAACTAAACAAAGCACATCACAGTTTGGCGCATCTTTCCCGATGAGGAGAAAGAGCTGTGTCTGAAAGTAAATTCAACCCACTTTATGTCTGAGTTCTGTGTACGTCCATCATTACACTAAAACAAACTCTGGGCAACTTCATCTCTACTGATCACACTGATCATATTTGCTTTCAGTTTCCAGATAAATGGTATTGGATAAATCAGGATTTATAATATATAAAGCAGCCTGATCAGGAAAGTAAGTTCTCCAAACACATCAATCAGCATTCTATCAAAAGTTGAACAGGCTGTCTGAGTTTTCTTCACAACACAAAGTTAAATTTTGAATATAAATGAGGCTCGCTGTGCCAAAAGGAGGAAGCATCCAGCCACCTTGTGGAGGAACTGAACTTCGGCTACATTGCAGATGTTTGAAGACACTGACCCTCTAGCAGAGGGCCAAAATTTTCTTCATTGAGACAAGGACCTTCAGTGTACCAAATCTGATGTATTTAAGTTAAATGGACCCTCTCTGGTGATCTTCACAAATATTAGTCCCATTCAAATACCTAGACATCTAGCTACTTAAAATACCGACAGATTTGCATTAAACATACCCGAGACCTCTTGAAGTTATCTTAATGAAGTATTTGGAACTAACCAAAGGTTTTCAGATCTGACCCTAAGCTGAACCTTCATACCAGCCTGAACCAAGCCTTTTAGAAATACTTGGAATAAACACCCTTTCAGGCTAAAACTTCAGGCTTTCATGTTCATTTTTCTTTCAATTAATATGAAATCAGAGTCTTTCACAAGCTATCAGTGCCTTTCATAGAAGGAATGGTATAACCCTGTGCAAAGACAACTTTAAAAGTCCTGTGTTATATACTTCGGCCAACATGTCTAAGACACTGGAGACAGCAGTGAAGGTTTAGGTTCATCTTCTAATAAGTACAAGTTAAAGTAAAAATTAAAAAAAAAAAAACAAAAAAAAAGCCTCACAAAAAAAAAAAAAAAAAAAAAACAAAAAAAACAAAAACACCAAAACCAACACANACCATCAACTGAATCTAGCCCACACAGGTGGGAAATAATGGTAGGTGGAGTTGACCCTATACTAGACCAGCAGCAAGATGCTAATTGTCAGATACCTGTAGGGTTAGACCTGCCAAGAAGGTGACATAGCCAGTAAAGGTTTTTGCCAACGTTAATTCTTCAGTAGTAAGTATCTGTCCCCAGACATATACAACAGATTACAAACTGACATCAAATGAATTGGTAGACATGTCTATTCTTATTTAGCTGGGCGAGGAGAGGTCAAAGAACAGCATATGCTGTTATGTGCAGCAAAGTCACTGTTATTGATTAGCATTCCTGCCTCATATGAGAGTGGAGCAGAGCCCCACAGACTGAGCTCAATGAGAATAACAAAGTTGTGAGGAGCTGTGAGGTTCAGCTGCTCCCCCTGATCCCTCTCTGCAGCACAGCAGTGTGACCAATCAGCTCCAAGTCTAACTGAGCTGGAGAGAGAATCCAGAATTACACTCAGTAAATGTGTGTGTGTAACCAAACTGCCAAAACAGAAGAAGAAAGTTCATTTCTACAGCAACGTAATACAGACAAAACATTTGATGCAATGGCACTTGCATAGGACAGGAAAGAAGGCAAGAGGTGTGTGTGCTCTGGGAAATGAGTTTATAGGCTGAATGGCTCTGCAGGCCTTTGCTGTGTTGTTATTGTTAACTGTTTGTTGTATATCTGGTTTTAGAGTGTCACTTTGAAATACCAACAAAGCAAGTGAAGTGTAAACTTAGCACAGAGCCTTGAATTGACATGTCTAGTTCTTCCTCTTGGAAAGAGCACTCAGGGTTAAGAGGTTGCTTTAGTCTCCTTGTATATTCATCTGCTTCTCTGACTAAATTGTCTGTGGTAAATCAGAGTAAATGTCAACGTGGTGTCTCTTTTAGTCACTGCATCACTAGAAACTTTGTACTCTACAGCTGACAAAAATAAAGGATATTGCTAACACAATGTTTGGCAGCAGTGACTTACAGTGCAGGTCTCAGGCTCAGATCCTGCCATATGGTAGGTTTGTTACAGATTATACCTTCTAGACACTGTAGTTTCAATTCACTCCACCAAAAAAGCCCTCAGATGGCGATGATGATGCTTCCTGCAAGCATCATCTAGATCGGAAACTCTGCTCCAAATAAATACTCAGCACCATATGCTGAGTTGGTTTTTGCCTCTTGTTTATGCATGTGCTCAATGTTCATTTTTAGGAGTCAGTAGACACCAAGCACTGGGAAGCTAAACAGAAACAGGTTCAAGGCAGATCAGACATACCATATCTACCCACACATCCTATTCTCTTGGGAAGTTTAAGAATGAAAGTTATTGATCCAGAAAGCTAGAAAGAGCTTCACTAACACATTCAGTACTCACTATATCAAATATTAGCTGCAGATGAGGATTAACACAGCTGGGAAAAGGATTCAATGAGAGTGGTGGATCATGAAGGGCCATAAGAAGCAAAGGGAGAAGGGGGGAAGGGGCTGGTAAGGACCTAGGGAGGTTTTACTACCTGAATATAAAATGACAGATTGACTGGGCAGATTTAGAAAAACTTTCCCCTTATAGCAAGTGGCATGTAAATAGCACACTGGGAGAACAGAAGGCCCTCATTCATCTCTAAACCTGAAGAGTGTCATTTGCACCTTGGTCACATAGGCAGATAGCTTGAACCTCAGCATGTGCCTGAACAGTAAAGCAGGAAGAAAAAAGGGACAGTGAGTAGTGAAAGGACATTTTTTAGGGTGCACGACCCATCAGTAGCACAGAAAGTATTTGGGCTCCCTGGTGTTCTCATCACTAAGTGGTGGTGCTGCTTTGTGATTTGGGATCACCTTTAGTTTAATATTTAGGTGTTTGAAATACCTCAAGTGTCTTAATATTTGAAGTAATCCTGAGGCAGTCATATCACTTTATCAATTCTGAGTATAATCTTACTTCCTCCCCAGGAGCTCTTATCATTGTGCTCCAAAGCAATTCTTTGAGGAGTCTCCAGAGCCATGTGGTTAGGGACGGGCCAAGACAGGGTTAATCCTTTATTCTCAGCAAGCATGTAGTCTAGTAATGGAAAATGTGAAGATAAAAGCAGCTGCCATCAGCACGTTTTCTTCCGTATCAGCACTTTGATGTTGAATTCATTGTGGTTCAGAGAGAGCTGGGCCTGGTTGCTTTTCAAGGATGTAATGAGCAGTGTCTAATATGCTCATTATGGTAACTGTTATCAGACATATTTCTGCATCTGAGCATATCATGACACCGCAGTTGGTTTTATGTCTGTGTGCACATGAGGCAGACAGCTGCCAAGCAAACATCCTTAAAGGGTATGCATCTTTCCAGTGGGTAAAATGGGCCCACACTGATCTGTTCTTCACTCCAACAGCTTCTACAGTCTCAGAAGTCTGTTGCTCAATGCCTCCCTCTCCCCACGAGACCCTCATTAAGGTGTACACGTGCAGTGGCTTCTGGCCAGCCTTCTGCTCTGCAGTCATTAGCTCATTCCAGCGCACTGTGATTGCACAGGTACACAGCAGATGCCATTATTTGAGCTGGCATTCACCAGCAATTAAAACACAATAACTATAGAGCTTATCAAGACATTTTCTCTTTGTGGGATTGCTTGGTTTGTTTCCATATTATAAGTGGAAATAGCTGCAATCCCTGTTGACAAACAGTGACACCTCACCTAATGCACTAGTTACTTTACATCTTGAGGGTTTTTGAACTTCCCGATCTCTGTCCATTTGCGTTATGTTTCACAGCATTTTGGAAATGTTTTTGCTTGTCAGAATGGGTCATATGCCACTTGCCTGCCCCACACTGATGCTATCTGGTACAAGTACAGAGTAGCTAAGTACTGTAAACCCAGCCTTACAGGGTTTCCTTTTCTGGCAGCTAAATGTATATGTCTTGGTTTGTCTTTTTGACAGCCCATAACAGATGTCGTGTAATGCCACGTGTATCTTCCTCCCCCTGCTGAAAAAGCATCGGAGCTGAGATAGATTTATTTTACTCTTAATCAGAATATACTTTGAGGCTGATATTTTTCTCTTCCATAGTCCTAGTAATTTCCCACTGCCGCAATCCTCAGCAAGAAATTGTGTCTTTGGGAGAAGTCAGACAACATCTGCTGTTAGGTTACAGAAAACACACCTATTTCTCCTCCAGGAAAGCTTTAGCACCTGAAACCCACCACTAGACTTCAGACTGCACTGAATTCATCCAACTCTCATCACACGTGGACAATGCATTCTATGTGCAATGCATTCTATGTTTTTCTTCATCTGTTTCAGTAATAAGACTGCTGAATGTGAATTGCTTGATTGCTGAATTTGTTACCTAAGTGCATCTAAGAAAGAATGAATGACAATCAAGTTGGAATTTAGAGCAGAGTCCCATTCGGCAGTTCTGAGTTAACAGGAAATGAAAGCAGGAACCTTCTTCAGCTCCACTGGACGCTCTGGCTGGTCCAGGAACAGAGACAGGGCTAAGAATAACGTGTTTAAAAAATATCTATAAAAAAATAAGAGGACTCTTCACTTCTTTTAATTAAAGCCCTAAAGAGGCCCCTAGGTCCAGCTGGCTCCACTGAATTGTCATCTTCAGTTTCTCAGCATAACATCAGCGCTGCATCATTTATGGAGGTGTATTTGCTTAAGAGTTGTCCTCGTTAAAATTCAATTACATTGAAACTATATAATCCCTCATTGTAATAACCTGATAAAAAGCCCTTAACTGCCACACCACGTGCCCATTTAGCAAGAAAATTAGCTCAGCAAAGCACATAGTCCTAATTTAGCAATTAGGGTGCAGTTTGTATCTGGCTATTTCAGTAAGATTGGGAGGCAATTTACAAGGTAGTTCTGCTCATTGCCAACTATTAAAGGCATGTCAATAGTGAACAGAATCCCCAGTGCACTCTGCATAGCAAAGGTTGTCTTCATGCATTTTTAAGAGTAAAAAAGCTATCATGGACAGGATCTTCTGTTTGTAGTATATTTGCCTAATCAGTACATTATATTTTGTTTCTATGTTAAAAAGTGAAGCGGATATACGTTACAAGAATGTATTACAAGATGAACAGTGTTCCTACAGCACCAGGGAATTGTCTTTGATCTTGAACTACTTGATTTTTTGAAATCTTAGATGTGATTTTTAGGGTCAAATTCTCCCGAGTGTATCTTAGAAACATCGAGTGGAATATAAGCTTATCAACTGTTCCCTGAAGAACGAGCTGTGGGTTGAATAGGGTTGTGCTAGGATCTGTTTGTGGCTCTGGATGATGTTGACAGATTTATTAATCATGAGGAGATCACAGCCTGTAGAGCTTTCCACGCCTTGACTTGATGGGGCAACTAACTTTTGTCTGTGCAACATGAATATTTGTTGAGGGGTGATACCGATGCCATGAACTGCATTTCCATAAGGTCCAAGAGAGTCAAAGTGACATTGTAGACCTCGTCTCTGCAGCTTTTGTCACAGACCAGGTAACAGAAAAGCGGATCTATGCAGCTTTCTCTTTGTATCCACCACTATCAGCAGCAGTAGCTTTTAATTACTGTGGTATATGTGAAGCAGTTGGCCATTGCTAATCAAAGCTAAAAGATCTCCTAGAAACAAAGTTAGTGATGTACTCCCAAAGTTTTTAACACACAGAAGCCTGCTAATGCCCTTCGCCAGTGTAGTGGAGTAGTAAGTTTCAGAGACCATAGTTCAGTATAGGTCCAGGACTCCAGCTGTGAATTGGGGAATTTTCAACTCAAGACTGATGGGGAAAACTCCAAGGGAAAACTATGCTGTCCTGATATTTAGGCTCTGGCTCCCAGTACAGCCAACATTTGCTTGGACAGGGATCTGATGTGACCGAGACAAGCTGGTTACACAGTGTCTTTCACTTTTTCTTTATTAGGCTCTCTGGTAGCTGGCTTCTTTCGTTGGCTTTTTGGTGGGGTTTTTGTTTATTTGATTTTTTAAACAATGTTTCATGACAGTTTTCAAAAGCTGCTTCATGGGACCCAGTCAAGAGAAGAGAGCTCTTTCTCACTGGAGCTGTTTCTAACCCCGCAATACTGCAGGAAAGGTGGCATGACAGTGCTTCAGGAATAAGGATACATTTCTGAGGTTATTCAGAGCATTTTTAATTCATATTCCTTCTAGCTATCTTTCAGTTTATATTCAAACCTTCATTTTGGTCCCTTGCTGTTCATTTTGTTATGAAGTGTTAATGGTTCTCTAGAAGTATACATCTTCTATTTGTGATTTTTATCTCCTCCTAAGTCTCTTTGCCATGCTAATGAAGTGAATTACTAGCTTTAATTAATATAATTACTAGCTTATTTTCCTTGGTATTTTTTAATAGCAGAGTTGAAATTCTATTTGTTATTTATAAGTGTTTATGTAGAAACACAGATAGACTAATAGTGGTTCTGTTCTCATGTGCAATATCAGAATAACATAAAGGGTTACCAGTAATAAACTAATGCTGAAGTACCCAAACTAAATAGCTAATTAAATGAAACTTTTGTGCATATTTAGTTACACATACATTTTTATGTGCGAAATTATTATTACATTTACAAGTGCCCTTTTTTTCACAGACAAGATTTTACATGCAGAATTATCATACATGTAATTTCTTTTGAGAGGCAATGCTTATATTTTTCCCTTGGAAAAGCTGAGTTGCTTGGCAAACACAAATTTGACTGAGCAGGGAGTTGGTAGTAGACCACACAGCTGTTGACTTTGGGGGTCCTTTATTTTTCACAGAATTTAAGCTTTCATTTAAAAACAATTAGCAAAACAAAACAAAATTTTCATTAGCCCTTGTAATACTAGAAATACTCATGCCAGACTGTCACTGTGATTTTGCTCATTTTCACATCTGAAACAGTCACAAATAGGAAAATGCGAGATGCATCTGCATGATTACCCAAGTTTTGCCAGTTTTCAATCAAGCTATGGTGGTTACACTACGAACAACTCAAGGTACAGAAGATCTGGGGTTGTCAGGCAGACAGACTTGTTTTGAAGCAGAAGAAGTCATTTATCAATGTCTCAGTGAATTCCTGTAGCCACAGCTCTAGGGATCACAGTTGCTTAGACTCTCTGCTGGGCTTCTGTGATAATCGTGTGTGACTTTTGAGCCTTTCCTCAAGATCTTGCAAGGTTTAAGTGATGTTCTGTAAAGTTTGCAAGAGAAGACTACAAAGATATAAAACAATCTGGAAATAGCTTGTCAAAAGTCATACAACCCATGACTTGTCTTGACTCCACAGGCTCTTTGTGTATTAGAAATTCTCTATTCTTTTGTCTTCATTGTTCTAAAGGAGGTTGCTCCTGTTCCATCCATTCCATGACAGGTTGGAACTGACTGATAACATGATCTCCCAAGGAGGAACAAAAGCAGGTTTCTTTGTGCGGGTGACAGTAGAGCTAGCAAGGCAGTGTCTTCACTGGCCAGGACATGGCGTCTGAAGAAGAACAGAGCAGGTCTGGTCATGGTGGCCTCACACAGGCAACCAGGTCACGAGGGCAGTCGGAGAAGAGGTTGCCATGCCTGTGGGTACGTTCAGTCTCTGCTTCCAGCCTGGGTAAAGAGCCCAGGAAAAGCACCTCCCAGCTCAGACGAGGGTCTCAAACTGCATCAAGTGAATTGTATTTGCCTTTATGTGCTACTGTGAAACAGCCTTTCCCCTCCAGCCTCTGGGCACTACATAAACAAATACAATGAGCAGGCAAATAACTACAGGCTGACCTATTAAGAACTGCAAGATTTAGTCTCCTACAAATGTGTGATAACCAGCATCCAAAGCATCTGTACAGTATAGTCTAGTCTGTACAAATTACCAGCACATCATTGGCTATAGTGTAAAATGCTGCCAGTGTCCCGAGCTTGGGCAAATTTTTTCCTTAGTTGCGTATATCCTACCTTCTCCACCTACAAAATGAGGCAGGTAGAAGGATTTAGAGCCTGAACCCCCGTGTATCTGTAAATGGCTTTGAACACCATGGGTGAAAGACACAACTGAAGGGAACACTCACCAGAAGCCAACACTTAAGAAGATGTGAAGTGGAAAGTTCTGGAAGCTGGGCAAGAGACAAGAAGAGCAAGGAGTGAGAGAAGACCTACAACTCTGTTTGTTCCCTTTGGTGGTGTTCGTCTAAAAAGGGACTGAAAAAAAGAATAGAGAGGAAGTCGTAGGCTGCCAAAATGGACAAGCCTAACTGATTACACCAAACCAATGACCTCCCCACAGTGATTTATGGGCTAAACTCTCACCAAGGGTACAACTTATCAGTGAGTAGCCAGTACAATTAGTGCTGCTCCATGAATCACTGGAAGTGTTGGCTCCTCAGCAGGACTTTCTCACACAGTTTGTTATTACAACAAATGAAAAGTTTGCCTGGTCCTGCTTTCACCTGGCACAGGAATTGCTGCTCAGGGCTGCAGACCACAGGAGGTTCCTGCAGCCTAAGCAGGAATCTGCTTGATTGATAGGTTTGAGCCAAAAGGGCTGTACAGAGGGACATAAGCTGAGAATAGGACTCAAAACTCTATGAGCAGGACAAGTGATACACCCAAAAATGGAAAACCCAAAAATATGGCTAGGGAACAGTCGTACTAAAAAGGAACATGATCTACTGAAACAACGTAAACTCACTTTCTGTGTTGTCCTCTCTTAACAAAATGGTGCTTGAAAAATGGACAGTTTAATGTTTTTAAACTGGAAGAAATGGGTATGTGTATTTACAGTTCAACAAATTAATGAAGAATTAATCCTCTATCATGCATAAACAGTGAGTCTTAAAATGCTTGAAACACTATAAAAACAGTAGCACAAGTAGCAGGGGATCTATATAGAATTCAGTCTGACATATTAAAGCATAAAGGAACCACTGCAGCAGCAGTGAAACAGCTAGCTCTCCTCCATTCTTGCTGTTATATATGCCCAAAGAATTGGCTGTAATTTAAAAGACCATAACACCTGGTTTACATTCCCTGATTTAGAGAGATGAGCTGCTTTCACAGCTTACAGGCTAGTGGTTACAAACTTACCATTTGTTGTGGTTCCTCAAGAGATATTCTCAATCACATGCCTTTTGTGGAAGAGATTTGTTGTCTTTCTAGGATGCTCTGAGACCAAAATAATGCCATTAGAAAATCAAGACCTAAGTCTATACACAGGGAGTATTTGGATGATAGCTTTACTTTACGGAGATAAACACCAGCCTTAACAAAGAGCAGAGCTCCTTCTTTACCCTTTCTTTCAGCTTTCATTAGTGTCTAAATCTGCCAGTCTGGAATAGGTTCCTTTGTCAGAGAAATATAGCCAAAGAGATGATTCAACTTTGTGCTGCATGTGAAGTAGCTCAGAGCTGCAGTACTGATGAAGGAATCAATACAAGGGCATGGATAACAGGATGAGTGGGATGTCTTTCACACTTTGCAGGTTTCCCCTGGGAAGTGTGCTGCTTCTGTTGTGGAAATGATTGTTCATACAATGGTGTTCGCTGCAAGCATGCAAAACTATGCTGAATTTATCCTGCTTATTCTTATACTTCCATTTAGCTTCATGGCTCCACGTGATCCGTAGAGCAGATCAAAAGGCAACCAAGTGCATAATGGACTGTCAGCAAAATTGTGGGCTTGAGAGTGGATCTTATTGCACATGACTGGAAGGAGCAGTTTTAAAATCAGCAGGATACAGGTTTTGCCTTCCATGAAAACTACCAGGTAACATGGACCATATTTAGAAATAAGAGCATTGGCAGGATATACAGAGAGTGCTTACCTGAAAGCCTATCCTACAGGACTTGTTGAGGATATCTTTTCTGCTTAGTAAGGGAGGAGGAAAATGTCCATTTTTATTGCAAATGCCCCCAGTCACTGACTTTTTCCTGGATCAAAAGGGTGAGATCCTCCTTTGGATGTACGGAAGTAACATTTTCTCCTGCTAATTTTTGTAAAGAAAAATGGAGAAATCCAGGCTCCTTTTTTAGCCTGGATATTTCCAGGTTTGAAAAGATTTCGAGAAGTATCTTGTGGCTTAAATCAAGAGTTGAGGCAAATGGGAGCAAATCTGTTCTGAGGCTATAATGATAAGAAAGGAAGGGAAGGTGGCAAGAAGGGAATATAGACATAACTGCCTATAACTTGTATGTGTTTGATTTCCATGTCTATGTATGTCAATGGACATCTGTGTCCTAGTTCTAATTCTGCCCCTGGGACAACGGGACATCGCCAGCATTTCAACCCTTCTGTAAGGTGATTTTCAATGACTGACTCAGTAACTGCCCCCTCCAGCTCAGAAAAACTTTAGGGAAGCAGAAGGATTTGGCATTTGAAAGCAAAGCTATGCTGTTTGTTCCTGCGGATACGAATCATGCTGAATACCTAAAGCGAAGTGCTTCCAAGCCTTAGTCCACTGTTCATGCTTGTGCAATGCATACATTCGCTGCTGTCCAGTCGGATGCACAGGAGCCACCTTGGGCAGAATTTAGCCTTGTCATTTCTGAGACCTACAAGTGCAGATATCTGCAAATGTCTTCACGAGTAAGTCCATAGCAATAAAGTGATTAATTATAAAGTGATGAATTAAGGAATAATTCAATAATTTTTGTAGCAAAAGAAATAGGTTTATCCAATAAAATACCCAAACATAAGTTTTACTATAAACAAAAGGATGAACTTACCACATACCTCAAAATAAACCTGCAGAACATTGTGTTGTAAGATGTTGTAGGGGTCAATGAAAGTTTCGTTCAAAAGCAGTGAAACACATTTATTCAGCTAGGTCATTTGGGGTCTATTAACCGTCATGGCCTAGATACAGCCTTCAGCTCAGCAAGCCTTGAAGTTTATTGGCACCCAGGTGCGTGTTTTCCAGGAAGTGAACCATACCAACACTATTCTGATCTGCATCAGCTGCTAGAGATGGGATAGGGACTTTAAAAATGTGTAGATACGACCCTGCACAGTTGTGCTTGCACGCTGTCGTTTCTAGATTCAGTACTAAACACCCTTACCCTCACCAGTTCTGAAAATGCCAAATGTGATATTCTGGTTTCCTCTTTCTGCTGCTAGACAGCTGCTGCTTTCTTTCTCCATAAAGAGTTTTAGTGTGGTTTGGCTGTAATTTGGGTTGCTGTAAGGGCTTCTAGCCCTAAGAGTAGCAGGAATTGTTCACTGTTTGCTCCAAAGCATTTGCAAGCTGGATTGTGTTTTTTATCCTCCACTGCATTAGGAAAAGATATCTTTTGACCCCTGGCATTTCAAATACAAATCACTGAAGAGAATCCATGTCCTCAAGGGAAAAAAACCCCAAACAATTAAACATGTGGTCCTATAATCTTCCAATCCCTATCCATTCTAATGAGCAAAGGAAAAGCCATCATTTATCCTGAGAAGTGTGGAGTGGTGTGGTGGACAACACTACACCAAGATTAAGTGAATTGTGTCTTATTATATAGACAATACCCATTTCTAGATTACAGATCTACTTTGTAGGCATGGCATATATGCACTACCCTCAGCTCATATCAACACGCTGTTGGTCTCTGGACTGTCACCTCCACATACTCGGAAGATCACAGTGCGTGGAGGTGACAAATAGCCCCGTCTCAGGGAAAGTTAAAAAGTGCCTTTTTCTTATTTGATTACTTCTTCCTTGCACAGAAAGACACTGTGGCACTGAACTAAATGAGCATTAAAGTGTGAAATTAATTTCTGATTTTCAAACAAAGAGGAAGATGGAACCGTGTAAGAACAAAGTCTATTCACAGTGAAGAAGGCACTTCAAAATACTTCATGCTGTTCTACTCTCAGTGCCATCGTGCCTACAGGACCACTAGCTTCTCCCATTAAAGAGATTTTCTTCCAACCAGCAGCTCAGACTACAGGACCTGACTTTGGTCACAGTCAGGTCTCACTCCAGCTCCAACTTCAAAACCCATACCTGGAGATGAGAGTATTCTACCCCTGTCTATAACAGAGAAATGTAGATGTGGCAGATGGTCTAGATTAAACCATCCTCAAATGTGTGTGGCATGAAAGATCTCAGGAGTGCTGCACATCTGATTTTGAAAAGGGAGAAGGTTTGGAGCATTTGGGGCAGAGCACAGTCCACAGTCATGATTTGGGCAGTTTCCATAACACTTTCCACCCTATTTCTTTGTCAAAGAGGTTCAGCGCTCTTTACTTCAGGCAATAAACCCATCCTTGCTTATAACTGAGAAGACCAGCTTTGGTATGCTGGGAATCTTTTGTGTGACTCAGGCTGTGAGGCATGCTTCCAACACTGCTAAATTGTGTTCAGTTTGTCCTACCCAAATGTTTTTATTTTAGAGTAAAGAAATTCAGTCAAGAACCTGTAATGACCATCCCTGGATTTTTGTAGTTTCTCTGTGAAAATGCTGTAAGCCCGACCTTCCAAAGCAGCAATACTTTCTAAATGGAACAGTTGTAGCCCATTTCCATCTGGCTCCATATGAAGTGGATAGAGAGACAGAAAATAAGCGCACTGCAGCTGTGTTGACTCAAATTGCTTGGCCTCCAGGAAATCAACTACACTCTCTTTCAGAAAATGTTTTTTGACAGCTTTCCTGATCATCCCCATCCACTGAGGAATTATGCACCAGAGCAGTCATTCCCACATTTCACTGGTAAGGCCTCTGATGCAGCTACTGCTGCTGATTTGATATTGTCCAGATTTTACTTTTCCCTTTCTTGTGAAGCTGGTGCATCTGTGCACAGACACTGATCTCCTGTAAGACTGGGTAACCTCTATTTTTGTAGACCATTGCCACACTGCCTGTATTGTCTATATCAGGAAAAACAGTAATCTCCCACACTGGTCCCACTCAAGAGCATCAGCAGGTCTGCCCACTGTCTGCACACACTGTACTTTTCCCTCTGAAATTCCGGGCTCAGAGATGCCTGCATAGCTGCCTGGTGGCTGCATAGCAGCAACAGAGAATTCAGGCTGCCTTCTTAGTAGCAAAATATGAGCCCTTAGAAAAAAAAGGTGGGATAGAGTGTCACAGTGCACCTTCCCTATGATAGAATATTATTGATCCTGTTTTCACACTGGAGTCTGAAATGGAAACTGAAAAATTCATTCATGCTTATTTACCACAAGTAATAGAAGAGTTAAGCAGAGAAGCCTGATTTTCTAATTCTGCCATTTGCACCTGCCATCCCTTCCCTCCCTTTCCTGTTCCAGTCAGAATTTTCTTTCCCTAGTGCCTTTGATAGGTCCCAAAGAATTCTGGACACTGAGGGATGAATCTGCCAATTCACAGTGGGCACAGGGCCATGTCAAGCCCTTTGCGTGAAGCTAGAAGACAAAAACCTGCACAGGTTCTTTTTATACAACAAGCCCAAGAAAAGCCATACTATCAGAACATGACGTCCTTTTTTCCTGGCATGGCAAACCTGCTTCCCATGAGAAGAATCTCACACAAATTTTAAATCCAGCCAGAAAACCTCCTATGTGATCAGGGACAGGTGGACATCATACATGCAGAGTGTGCAATGAACATAGTTAATCTCTCCTTTTTGGAGCAAGTAAAAAAGCTATTAACAAACACAGCACGAGTTTCTGTCTGAAAAGCTATTTCTTGTGTACATAAAACAGAACAACTCCATCTCCCTTTAGGGTTTTACTTGAAAAGGGCCAGTGATTTCTCATAATTAAATACAATTGCCTCAGTTGTATGGACACTATCAATAAAGAACCATGTTCCTCCTGCAAAACTCATCGATCTTTAAAATGCAGCAAACACTACATTTTAAAAAATATGTGGCATTACTATAACTGTTATTGGGGAACTTCCTTCTTTTATTTTGAGCTTTATCAGAAATGAATTTTTGCAGGTTTCTTCTGAGATCTCCTTCTTATAAAATGTGTTTTGTGAAAAGTAGTTACAATAGTAAGCATCTTCTTTGAAAATATTATCACCAAGGTTTTTTAAGACCTGTGATTTGCTGTTAGTCATTCAGTTTCAGCACTGAACCAGTGCCTGTCACCATTTATACTGCACTGATGCAGTGCTCCAAACAGAGCTGGCTTTGTTTTAATGCCATGTAATGCAAATTTCTTCTGAAGCGATTCCACGGTGGAAGTTACCATCTCATATAAATACAACGTTAACTAGCCATATGCATTTCCAGTACCAATAGAATCTTGTGGTTTGACAGCTGATCAGACTTACCCTTCTACAGCTAAATTTACTCATGGTTGCTATGTCAGTCCTATCCCTACCGCTGAAGAATTTCTTCACTCATTTTTATTTTTTTTAATCAGGGACTTCGCTGATTCCATCAAGCGCTCTAACCAGATGAGTTAAGTTCTAGCTATACCACATATCTCAATATGTGGATTTCTAACACTGTACAGGTTTCCACACTCTCTGAAGCTTGTAGAAAAAAATAAGTCAGCATAGTTATAAGCTCTTGCTCAGAAAGCAAGTTATAATTGGGATTTGTCATGTTGATGTGGCAAAGTCTATAAAGAATATCAGAAATATTCAGTGATTCTCTTTGACTTATCAAAAGAATCCTTTCAAAGTCTCTTTTTATTTTGTGTTACTCATGTTACCCTTGTACTTAACTGTAAATTTCAGTCTTATGTTTTTGCAGTTTGTACACAGAATGATACAGCACTGAATTGAACCCCAAATAATTTCAAGTTAACATAGCTGCAAAAACTGCATAACCCAAGAGGCCATTGCATTTACCCAACCGGTATATTTTCACAAGAACAAGCAAGTTCTACTGCAGAAATGTTCTCCCTCATGTTTTAGCATCAGCTGCTTGCAATATGATGGAAAGCAGATGTCGTGCTACCAAGAAAACATTTCCTTCTCAAATTAAGTGGTAAAATATTTGGACTGTACGTAAAAGGACTTGAGGTTAAGATTTTAAAAGAGTTGTGTGTAGAAAGAAAAAAGTATTTTGTGAATTTTTGAGATGTGAAAAGATAAAATAATTGTTCCAAAGCCCAAAACACTGCTTTAGAATAATTTTTTTAAGATGATGAGTTTTCTTTTGCCGTATGTTTTATTTTTAAAATGCATCATTAATTCAAGCAGCTGAAATTGTTCTATTCAAAACCCTTTTTAGTGCAGGCACCTCATCTTCTTCTTCCCCTTCCAAAATAGACACAGAACAAAACAACTCAGAAAGTCAATTTGTTGATTATACTGACTGTATCTTAGAAAAACTGATAGAAATTCCATAATATTTTCAGGTATTAGAGGCTTTTGATTTTGAATTCTGGCTCTCTCTCCCAGACTGGGAAGAAATTTACCGTGAGCAGAGTACAGGAGTGTAAGATTTTTCTAAAACTAGCTGAATCTAGACTGAAATTACTTCTGGGCTCTATTTAGTCAGTTTGCGTGCCTGGCTGTCAGGAAGCTTAATAAAGCTCTGCACTTAAAGAGCAAGAGAAGCAAAAGTGAGCATAAAGTCCTGAAATTAAACAAGGAACACAAGCAGGTCTCCTTTCTGTTCATTAAAAAGCTTTAATCGACCTCAGTCCATGGCCCTCTTATGCCTGTCTAGATGGCCCCACTTACTTCTGTGGGATTTATTTTGTGCTTTGTTATTTTGAGACTGTGTATGCCGTATCTCTGCTGTGACGCATGGCATCTGAGTTTTGCAAAGAGACTTAAATTACAGCAGTATTCAACTCATGTAATGTTCAACATCTGCAATACAGATGGCTGCACTGAAGACAGTTTCCCTACACTCTCCTCAGTCACTGGACACTAGTGACAGTGAAGATTAATTACAACATCCAGCTCAGCATTCGATGTCAATGCTGCAAATGTTAGCATTTGCCCAGATAAATCCTATCCCCAGGGTCTGACTGAAAAATCCATCTTTGATTCTGTTCTTGCTAAACATCATTTCCATGTCTATTTTGTTCCTCCTTGTTGTCAATGGAAGCAACTTTCTTCTCCCACTCCGTGTTCCCCACTCTTCTAACTTTTGTGGACAAAGATAGCCATCATATTCTGTAGGGCCTGGGCACATCCTGGAACAGAGGTCAATGATACATTTTCATGAGCAGCCTTTTCACAGACAAAAGGACCTCCCATCTTCCTGGCAGGACACTAAATTATAAAATCGCTGAAGGGTTTGCCGCTTACAACACATGTGAGCTCTGTCCTGAGTTAAAACCAAACCAAAGTTCAAACCAAACAACTTTTTCTTTTCTCTTGTTGAATGCATCATATTCAGAAGCTGAGATGCAAAAATCCACCTGAAATATTTCACTGCAATTTGATTCAATGCTTTACTTTCTCAAATGTAATTGTCTTGCAAAATAGCTAATATGAGAGCAAAAATGTCACTATTTACTTTTTACCAGATACAAGTCTCCTATTGTCCCAGAAAAGCATGTATGCTACAAAGACTGCTGTCTGTCCAACACCAGAGACGATGGGATGGAGATTTTTCAAAACTATAGGTCACTTAGACCTTCAAAAATTCCATTCAAATTATTTCTGTAAGGCATTTGTTGCACTGCAGAATTAATTCTTTTGAATAATATTAAGTCCCCTCCAAGGCCTCCATTGAGCTTCTTCAGGACAGGTGGAATATTAAAATTATAAGACCAACCTGTATAATTATTGCTCCAGGGATAACTGGGCAAAACTTGGGTCTGCATAGAAATAAATGTATTAAAAATGTGAAACACTGTCTCAGAGGAAAAAAATTAACTTAGTTTCCAAGATCATGCACCACCTGTTAGAATTCCCCTGTTGGGATGAGCAGACTCCCAAAGTCTGCTGCTTCTACTGCCCTTTCTGATTTTCTTTGCCATATGCAAGCACTTCCTCCCACATGAAAAGGAGATTTTTCCTCCTTTCTCTTTATTTATTCCTTTTTTTTTTTTTAAGTCATAGTCACAGATCAAACCTATTCTCTTGCTTTTGGAAAAAATAAAAACCTTCATTCCTCTCTGTTTATCCATATATGCACATATATGTATATATGTATGCAGATATATAAATATTTGAAAAAAAAGTTATTCAATTTATCTGGGAATTAATTTTACAGTGGTACCTGAAGAGGAGAAAAAACTACTAGGAAAAAAATATATTTTTTTTTGTTTTCACTGTATAAAATTGTTTGCATTGGTATTGTCCAAGACTGCAATTCATATTAGTGCAGTGGGTCCCCTTATATGCTGTGCATGCCCCGTTCTTAGACGTCAACCTGAATGTCTCTACCGTGAAGCTCAATTTTTAGTCTTGTCCTGAAGGATATTTCTGTAACTCTGAGTTCTTCTTTATTTATCACAATTAAGTGAGCAATAGGTGCATGCATTCAAGTAAGGACTGCCTCCACTTCTCCATCTTATCTCTCAGGCTACAAATTTTACAGCCGGTTTTGGCAATAAATGATCTGAGACTTCAACCAGTGAGCTGAAATGTAACAATGCAGTAGACATGTCTGAGATATCTAAACAATCTGCTGACCTTGGAAATGAAAAAGTTTCGTAACCCAAATGCATCGTTTGGATTCTTTATGCATTAACACCAATATATAAAAAATCATGAAAGAAAAATCACTTGGATGCAGAATGAGAAATGCCCAGCTGAGTTCAGGCACATTGCATATAGATTAATAATTTGGATGTCCTTCAGAAAGTTCATCTGAAAATTTCACAAACCTCTGGATTAAAGACATTCTCCAACACTCTTAATAAAAAATGCTTTTTTATAAACCACAGGAATTTTGGTACATTGCAGGCTTGTCTAGAGAACCTAGATTACACATTCAGAGGAAAAGGCACCTGTTCAGACTCTTGTCAGAGTGGCCCCAAATGCTGCTCCACTCTGTGGCCCAGGGGTTGCATCCATCAAGATGAGTTAATGGGTGTTCTCCCATCTCTACGGGTTCTCTCCCATATGTCCCTGTACTCTCCCATCTCTCTGGATCACCCTTCAGATTGTGGGAGTCACTGCTTAGAAGTATGGGACACATTACGAGATGCAGGGAAAAAGCATTTCAGGACTCCACAAGACTCATTATGGAATGCTTAGGTGAAGAACCAAGGGTGAGGAAAGGGATGGATCTAGATGATTTGGGAACAAGCGTGGGAAAACAGAGGAAAAAGTGAATGAAAGGGACTGATTGCCGGTACACAGATTGCTGTTCAGTGCACTTTTATGGCTGTGCATGGTGCTCATCAGAGTCTGCTTTATGTTATTAAATTCCCTTTCTAAGGATTTTTCTATTATGTGTGCATATGTGTGTGGGGGTCTAAGTGCCAACAGCTGGAGTGGGACCCAGGGTCAGAGGCCCAGGTGTCTGTGGCGCAAGGAGCTGGAGGGAATACAAATGCATGAGTGAGTACGTGAGTTTTAGCAAATGTTGAACCAGGCTTGCTGGTAAAGTGGCCTGGCAATCATATGTGCTTGTGTTTCTGTGGGGGAAGCCACACAAGGAGCTGGCTACCAGAGGGGCCAGGGAAGTCCCGGCCAGCCATTGGTGACCTCTCTGTACGCACACGTGTATTTGTGTATGTGTGTTTCTGTGAGCAACAGGGCTTTACCAGCAGCTGGAGAGGGGCTCTGGACCTCCAGGGCTCCTATGTCCAGGTGCTGGGATCTGGGGAGACTGGGATTCAGGGGGCAGGTACTGCCTAAGGCCAGCTGCTGGACAGACACACATGGTACAAATATTCACATGTATACATATATATATCTCCTACTCATGGACCTGCCTCCTGATCAGCCAGACAGCGGAAAAAATTAGACTGCTGAGGCTGTTTATGATTGTGTCAGTGCTGATTAGCCTGTCTGTGCTGATGTGTGTGTCCAGTTGTCTATATATGTGTTCCATATGTGTGTTTCTGTGTGTGTGCCTACTGGGAATCCATGCCCAGCTAGGGAGTGTGATACCCTCACCTATCAGATCACTGGATTTCACACCCTAACACAGAGAGAATAATTTACATTTGTTTTACTTTAGAAATGGGACTTGAAGTAAGAAACTTGCATTTCTCTCTGAGTTTCTCTTGAATCATTACTGTTTCTGCTGAAGGTTTTGCCAGCCCAGCTTCTAGAGTGAAGCGTCTGCCACACTCGATAATGATAATATCAACTTAGTGCTTACATTGCAATCTCTGTCTGAAAAGCTCTTCGAAAATATCTGCTAATTAATTCAATTAATTAATACAATTAGTCTGTAAAAACACTACACACTCAAGTCATCCACTTGTAAAGCATTTCCCTTCTAACTTTTAAGAACTAAAAATATAACTGCGTTCAATTCCCCTAGTACCTGTCATTCTTACTCTGTGCCAATTAAGAGCTTACATATTCCTACCTAACAAGTAGAAATAGACACAGTGTGAGAGGAGGGAAGATTGTTTTAGGGTATTAAAGATAATGTAATTAAATATTTGTTCAGGAGTAATTGTGCATAAATTGCATGAGAATTACGTTTCATATCATTAGTACATCTTAATTAGTGTCTTTTCATGATCAATGTTTAACTCACAATTGTTTTGCTTTATTTTAAATTAAGTACTTCTTTGTAAACCCTTTACTTAAATCGATTACCCATGATTTTTTCTCTTGGTACTAGAACTGATGTTTTTGATGCTATTAAATGTCTGCAGGTGCCCACCACAATTTCCCAGTCATAACATCTCAACTCATTCCTTATATTAAGTGAAATTAATTTTAGTATTTCTTGCCTTAGTTTTTAGACTTTTTTTATATCTGTATTAAAAATTACATAGGTGAAGTAGACTTGTGCACTTAGCTGGAAGCAGCAGTCTTCTCTAACTTTTGGAGATGAAAGGTTAATTACATCAGGGGAAAGGCAATATAGTATTAAATAATAGAACAGGAATATGTGAATTAAGCCAGAGGATCTTTAATTTTTATGATGGAGCACAGTTATAACAGGTGCATCAGACCTACCTTGGCTGCTGGAGGTCATCCAGTCAAATATTGCTGAATTATGCAGGAACAGGCAATTTTATGGATAATAAAAACACTGATAGAGTTTTGCATAAGCATATTGCTTCCAAAGAGGATGACTGACTCATTATCTTCAGAAACATGAAGTTTTTGGCAGCTCCTAAAAACCAGATTTCCATCTGTAACTAAAGTTGCAATTAGAGATAGAACAGTCTATGTCCTGGTCACCAGAGATGGTGATTAATTACCACTGAAAAATCTGTGGGAGGACAAGTAATTAAAAAAAAACCCCAAACAACAAACCAAACCAAAAGCCAAAAAACCTCACAGGTCAATGTACTCAGCATGAGATTTGGCACGTTTCGCTGTCCACCTGCAACTTTCCATATGTTAACCATACATATCCATGTCCCTTCATTCAATATGTCACATCTCCATTTCTATTTTTCATCATTTTAATATGGAAAACTTGTAATCTTGTAATCTTGGTTCTTTACTGAAAAACTGGGCATGACAGACAACAGTTAATAATTATCTAAAAATAACTGTATTGACATTTCCTATTAATGTGTAGTTTTGCAAGTCATTCTGAGAGTATAAGAACAGCTCTTCTGTATCAGACCATCGGTGCATCTAGCTAAATACTCTTTAAAAGAGCAAGGGAGCCTGAGCTTTTCATTTAATCCATTGTCTTTGTATTTCCCAGTATCCACACTTGTTTTATTAAGAATAACAGAAGTCGTAACTCTGTTAATCTCCTCCAGTGTCTTGTTTGTGAATATGGGGTCCATGAACCAGTCTAGTTTCTTATTCAGCATTTTGATACTACCTGCCTCTTCAGCCTCCTGTGACAAAACTGCTGCAGTAATTTCAGTTATCTTTATACCTAGTTGAAGAAAATAACACCTCCATGATCAAATTGATGTTTCTTCAACAACACTTTGTGTTTAACAGGTTCATGTCAATTGTCAGAAACACTTGAGAAAGAGTAGCAAATGAATGTGATTTGCAGTAGGCCATCACCCCTTTGCCTGGAAACATTCATCGAAATAACAGTAAAGCTGAGCCCAGATCTTGGAAGACTTAGTCCCTAGCCACTAGGTCGAACCACTCTTACCGGGCTGTATTTGAAAGGCATTGCAATCACAGAGGAGGTGAGAAATAGGAGGAGTCAGGTTAACTGGTGGTTTCAGGTAGAAGATGAAACAGCCCTCGCTGCATGCCATGCCCTCAGAGTAATAGAAATTCTGCTGTAAACAGGATGTCAGTGTGCATAAAGGAAAAGGTCAAGAAGATGTGTTAGTCAGTTTTAATGGGACTACAAGACATCTTCACAGTGTGGACATGGGGGACAGATACAGTCTTTGGAATATATCCAAGGAAGCTGAAATTAAAGGCCAGTCTGAAAAGAGCTACTAGGACAAGTTGAGACTGACAAGATGAGATTTTCTCCTTTAGCTTCACTAAACATGAGGGTGAATTGAATGACTTGCCATAGCATCTTCTAGCCTCAATTTCCTCTGTTTGAGAGTCTGAGAAAAGCTGAAAATATACAAAGTAAATATTCATGAGGGAGAGAAGCTATTTCTGTTAAAGCAACAAGTTAACTTTTAAGTTAAAGCATAGAAAATGGATGGAAATTGGCTAAGCAAAAAATTAGATTTCCAGCAAAATTCTGAAACAGTTTTTCCATAGCAATAATAGGGACAAAATTAATAATTTTAAGCAGTTAAATCATGTTCTTGAAAGGGTAGATAATGAAGTTACCCATAATCATTGAAAACCAGATTTGGTGATCTGGGAATTTTTCTATTCTGAGGACTTTCCAACAGTTAAACTACCATGCTCATCTTCAAGGGACACCATCCAAGGTTACTCACACCTGGAACGGAAGCCAATACTGTTTAGTAAGACAGCATGAGCCTTCTGTGCAATCCTGATTGAGAAGATAATGTGGAGGCAAGAGCAGTGATAATCTCTCCCCATTCTCCCTGTGGGTTCATTGCCCTGTTGCACTCTGCTTTGATTGCTTCAGTGCTAGATCTGATACCTGTGGACATTCATTCTAAAGCTATTGTGACAGGTGTCTGCTTCTGTACAAACCTCTTTGAGAAATAATCTAGAGGCTAGCAGAAACCTTTTTCTTCAAGAACTTTAAGGACTTTAAGCTGCTCATTTGATAAGAGCTGTTATTTCAATGATAACTAAAAAAAAATATTGAACACAAAAAACCAGGTATTTCTTTGGCCATTTTCTTTCGATTTACTTCGGACTTGAAAACATGGAGACATGACAGAGCAAGAAAAATCAAGTTAGGAAGATACTCAGAAATTAAATGACCAACCTTGGTCTTAACAAAAGTATCAAAGAATAAAGTTCTGGTAATTTTCTAAATCATGTATTATATGCTGTCAATGGTGTACGTACTTGGGTCTTTTCACACTCTGAAAATATCCTCACGCTGACGTATTAATATTTTAATAGTTTCCTAAAAATTTTCTCTCAGTCACATTTTCAATTCACCAAGAACAAAAGACAAGTTTACATATCTATATGATCAGCAGCCAGACTTTTCAGAAATCCTTTTGGAATAAATCAGACACCATTAATGTGGTTCAGGGATAGTCATATCCTACAAAATGCACAAGGTCCAGTAATTTGTAATGTAACACTTGATATTAAAATCTCAGAAAAGTACAGCACTGTGCGGTACTGTGCTTTCACTTCATGAAAATATGGTTCAGCTAGAGACCCTAGACTGCTGAAAATTGGTCTTTAAATCAATCTGATTATAAGTCATTTAGAAGGCTCAGTTCCACTTTCAGAGTTAGCTGGAACCTTAGCACTGACTGCAGTGAGACCACAATCTATCAGCAAGTCAGTATTAAAAAGCAAGTAACCAAAGCACTATTTTTAACATCTAATACTTGATTTAAAGAATGGAGATCAGGATGTGAAAGAAACGAGAACAAGATATGTGTGCAAAAGTGCAAGAGAGTCAGAGATGTAATTACCAATAGGAAAAAGCCATAGGTTTCTGGAGGTGATATTAATGAGAGAAATGAGAAGAGAATCTCCATATTTTGCCAGTGGAAAAATACAGTGATTTTCTAATGGTGGATGTCAAAACCTCATCATCACCAATTGGATTTAAGATAAAACACCTCCACACAGAGGATAATCTCACAGTTGTGTCAGACTGGGGGATAGTATAGATTCTCTATTCAATACTTCAGCTCCCTCATTCTGCCATTCTGTCTATCAAACTCGTTCACTTCCCTCTTTTGTGAGATACATAATCATTCCATTGTACCGTGCACTGCTAATCTCTCGCTGCAATTTCTGAAATCTGTGAAATCACTTTTTATGCTGTTTATATTTCAAATCTCTTCAGGGTACATTTCTGGCTCCGTATAAGTCTTTTTCCCCTGTATGAAATGGAACAAAAAACAAGACGCAGTCACAAAGTGTTCCCTGTACACGTTCATTTGATTTTTATCTTTCTGAAGACAAACGTATCATCACATTCTCCCAGGAACTTGTAGTGAAAAACTTGAAATACCTTCTTTGCAATTTTATGAAAGTTATGATAACATTCCTGTGACTGAAACACAACTGTGCCTTATAAAATAGATGAAATGCAGTGTTCCTCATGCTTAGCAAGATGTATTAGCAAGATGTATTAGTAGGCATGAATAAATAACCTCAACAAATTGCACTATAGGATTCATGCAGCAGCTTGTCCCATTGTTGTATCCATACCCTAAGCTGCAGCCTACCAAACGGAGGATTTAATATAAGCATATTACTTCTGAAGCTTGTTAGTTTTACACAAGAGCTCTCCTCCAAACAAAAAAACCAAAAACCAACACTATTACACTATTTTCACTTCCTCTTAGACGCATACCCAGAGCAAAACAGGCAAAACACCTTCTGGACATGAATTGTTAGCCTTTGTGAAGATGCCTATGGGTGATGGCATCAACTATCACAGATTTTTTTGACATATTGTGTACACATTTCTCAAATACTTTAGACTCTTCCCCAAAATGCCTTGAAGAAAATCCAGTCCTACTGAGCAGGAAAGAGGCTAAGACCCTTTTGTGTCATGTTCTCACTGATTCTCCTGAGAAGCAATTGAGTTTTGAGTGTTTGGGCTTGCACAACTTTCCTAATAAGAGAATTACTAAACATCTGAAGTAGTTCTCAGACAGCCTAACTACAGCTCTGTCTGAGCCAAAACCTCCTCCTCCTCAGGCTTCACAAAGCCCTTGAGTGTAGCTGTGTCATAGATTCCATTATAGATATGTATAGAAAGTGGATTTATCCCCATTTATGATTTCTGTAGACTTAAAAGAATGGAAGATGAAGATAAGGCAAATGTAGACTTTGAAGAGTTTTATCTTTCCAATAATATGCTTATCAAACATTATATGATGTGGTATTTTAAGGCATTTCTATTACATATCAGTTTGCAAACATCTCATTCTAGGTTGTTATTTCTTTGGTGATTTCTGTATGATGGTCTTCGAGCTCTTTTGGGGGACTCAGACCAAGTATTAAACCAGTATTCAAAGTTACTTAATGTTTGTCTCAGATGCTTAGGTTACAGCATGAAAAGAATAAACTATCAGTAAAGTGAAAGCCATCACTGTTTTTTTTCTTCTGTGTCTGGACATCAACTGATTAAAAAACCTAATGTACTATGCCTACGTAGTGAACACCTACTAGATGCGTATAAGGTGCAAAATTTTACAACTGACCAGGTATTTTGAATTGTCTACAGTGTCCTGCTTTCAAATTGAACCAGTCCTGACAATTTGCTCCAGGTGGAAAATGCACTTACTTATCCTAGTCACTAGGAAGGAAATTCTGAGCCTTTAATCCCTTTTAACTCAACAGACCAAACTATCATGATGTAGGAGTGACCACCATTGTGAACATTTTATTCACTACCAGTTCCTCTTTGACAGAGAAAAAAAAAAACATTTTTTTCTGTTAAATATACTTTATAGTGGACCATATCCTCTTAAGAGACTTTGTTAATGAGGGTAGGGACAGGATTATGTGTACAAACCTTTGTTAGTGGGGTCAGTAGTTGATGCCATATCTTACTACTAAAATTACTTTAGCGCTAAGCAAAGTGGAAGGAGAGAGAGAAGCAAAAGACTCCTCCATAGCTAAGACCAACAGACCACCTCTCCTTATTTCCATTTGGGAAGAGCAATGACAGGGTCACAGGTGAATGAGTGTCACCCTCTGGGCAGTCTCTTCAGCACCAGCAGGTTTATACAGTGTCAAATCATCAGCCTTCTTTCCCCAGCACTTCGTATTTTTTCCACCAGGACATCTCCAGATTCTGTGGGCTGTTCTCATTCTTGCTGCTCTCTGTGCTGCCCGGAGCATGCTTTGTTAGACACAGTTATTGCACACTGGCAGATTGGCTGCTAAGTTTTTCTGCATGTGTGTCACTGGATAATCACAACCAAGTATATAGATAACCTGGCCTGCCTCGTTATGCTCTGAGTCTTCTTAAAACACACATATTTAAACCATAAGACAGGGTTTAGAAAAGGAGCGGGAGATGTGATTTAATGTGTGTGGCTGTTGCACCCCATGAAAATATGCCAAAAGATCTGCATCTGGGCTTCTGTGTGCAAAACCTTGAGGAAAACCATGTAATATTGCATTGTCAGCTCTGGACAACCTTATCACAAAAGCCCAGATGAACTGGGACAGCCAGCTGAAACTGTGGAACATGCTCCTGAGCAATATCTGGCTTCATAGACTGGGATTCATGAGGGGTGGCTGTGACTCTAAGATACCCTTCTTTGTGATGAGTTTTGACAGTTCTCAATATATTTAATTTGGTACGTAACAGAATATTGATTTTTCATGGGATCTGTGCTATTCAGTCATATAATTTTTGCCCATACAATTTTTCATTTAAAAACTTTTAAAGAAGCAACCTAAGAAAGTTTTGAAATGGTCATTTCAAACAAAGCTTCTATAACTAATAGGAGAAACTGCAGAAAATTATAGCAATATTTTAAATCCCTCAACAATTTTTCACAGGAAACCTAGAAGATAAGCTTTAATTTAACTGACATATTTGATATGCTAGCAATGAATTTTTGCAAAAGGCACTAACTGATTTATGGTTTTAATCTATGTACAGTGAGTGTTTTATGGAAATCACACAAATTGTGGGCTACTCCTAAACACGTCCCTCGCAATGGTAAATTTAAAAAAAATCAAACACATAAAACTGCACTCTGTTTCATCTTTTTATATGAAAATTAGCATAAGAATGAAACCAAATGCACTGAATGTTGGTGATATGATGAAAAGCAATCTTAAATCATCTAAAATTGCATTGAAAGAAGCTATTTGTTCTTTGCTGCTTTTTCTTGCTTTCTTATTATTCTTAGTATTCTTTTACAGAAAGTCTAAGGTGTCCAATCAGAGTGACAAGTGCAAAGCAGTTGACTAATCCAGAAATACCTTAATGAATCAAAATGAAAGAGTTGAATAACCTATAAGTAAAAAAAAAAAAAAAAAAAAAATTTCCTTCACAAAAAAAATCAAAATTTTTGA